>VYZT01050782.1:13487-158752 GCA_013400735.1 Pomatostomus ruficeps | reverse complement strand
TTTTTTTTTTTTTTTTTTTTTTTTTAGCCATCCTTTTTAAAATACGTGATTGTTGTACAATATATGATAGAGGGGGAAAGAGGTCTTTCCAGAAAGTACCAGTGCCTTCAGACAACATGGTGACGTATTCACCGTGCCCTCTGCCTGGGGAAGGAGCCAGATGTGGTGAATCAAGTCTAGCAAAAGAAACTCGGAAAACCAGCAAGAGGGAGAGTGGTTTCACATTAGGCAATGCCGAGGCGAAGGCAGCTTGCCTTCCTGTTTTTATTTCCATGCTCTGCCCGTCACTTGCACGAAGGGCCAGCGCTGGGCCATCGCCCCCACTTACCCCCGCCGTCTGGGGCTGTCCGAAGCTCCCTGGGGCAGCAGCCGCTGGGAAGGGCAGGTGCAGGCTGCAGTGGAAATATATTTGCTTTGGAGTGGGGAAGAGAAGGGTAGTTCATTAAAGCTGATTTTATAATGAAGGGCGCCGGGGAAGAGGGGGAACTGGGTCACTGATTTATTGTAACAGAGGATTTAGCAGCCCGCTAATTGCTTTGCAGTCTCTCTGTGTCAAATGCGGTGCCCGATCTCTTTCTTTCACTCCGTGCTGCGATTTCTTTTCTTGCAGAGTTCAAATACTGCTGTCTGAATCCTGGCTTTCTGTGCATTTTAGTGGGGAAGATGATTTAGTGTGCTTTAATTCCTCCCTGCCCATATTTGAGGAAGAAAAGAAAATCAAACCATTTGCAGTTAATTTCAAACAACGAGCACAATTGTAGTGACACAAAGGCAATGTTTGATTTACTGTAATAACGTAATTATAGCCCAGGAGTATCAGAATTAAGGGCGGTGCCATTCTTTATTCGTTTGCATTGCTGAAGAAGAGGGAGGGAAGGTCTGAAACTGCAGACGTTTGGAGAAGTGCAAGCTTATTTCTGTGACAGCTATTTATCAGCACTTCCAGTGTGAGTTCACAGTGATTCATTTAAAAAGGAGCTACCACTTAAAAACACACACAAAAGCTCAGGGAAAAGGATTGGCTTTGTCTGAAGCTGATGGAAGACACTAACTGCTAGCAGCACCAGCGGCTCTCTGGCTGCCCAGCCAAGGCTGGTTCATTTGGCTTATTTTGCCTTAGTGTGAAGTTAAAATGTGTAGACGAAATACTGAGATGACATTCACACTAAAAAAGTCACCATCCAAATATCGCAGCAGTTTCTGTATGAATTGGTTCAGTGACCTCTATTGTATTTGTAACTGGTTTTTTTAAGATGGTTATGATTACAGTGAGAATATTTGTCTCTAGCAAAATTAATTGATTAAAATAGACTGCAAATAATACATCACTTGCTGCTGACAAGTAGACTTAAGATGTGCTAGCCGATCACAATATTTTTAAGTACCTATTTTTAAACAGGATTTTCTTTTCTTTACATGTGATAATTAAGAGATTTTTTACCCTGATGGTTTCCCTATACATATGCATAGCCAACAGGATAGGGCAGTTTTAATTTTAATGTGAGAATTAAAATAATAAAGCTTTGTATACGGTTTGCTTATTCCAGGTGGAAGTAGACAATCTTTCTAAGTCTGAAAAAAGTCAATATACAATTAATTTCCAGTGCAAACTTATTTGCACAGGGATTGTATGGACTCTTGAAGGTCTGGTCCTTCATCATCCTTTTTTGCAGGAACCCACTGTTGTTTTCACAGAAGGCAGGGGGGAAGGGGAGATTATGCTATACTGGAAACAGTTACTCAGGGACCTCTTCCCTGTTGCTAGTGGGTGGGCATTGATTCCTTTAGTGGTGGTAGTGGTGTAGGATTCCCAGCAACAAGTCTTGATCCATGTCTGGCTGGAGTTTGGCCATTAGAACTTCGGGAACTACTGACCTGAGAAGAGTGCTGCAGTTGCTGAGAGCAGCTGGTGGGTGTCTATATGGAGAATTTGTCATTCTTAATTTTTGATGGGGCAGCAGAGGTTCCCAGCTCTTGGTGACCAAACCTTTCAAAACCAAGTGCCTGATGAGAATTAACCTTTAAGGCTGGGGCTGGATGGGCTCTGACTGTGCACCCCACATATAGGATTGCTTCATTTAGGAAGGTCACATTATACTGGGAGTGTTTTCTACTGTGTTTCTAAATTACCTCAGTTGAGCTGCTCTTGGGACAGGTTGGCTAAAGATGAATGAGGCCATCACAAGGTGCAAGACCAGGCTGATACTGGCTGTTTTGCTGGTGTTGGGATCAGAAGAACCTCAGCTCCCTGACAGATGAACCTGCCATATCTTGTCAGTGGCAGGAGAGGTTGACACCTCTTGCCGACCCCCTCTTTCCTCTGGAAAGTGCTGCCACCCATGGCTGTCTGGTGAGCAGTGATGGAGCTGCTTCTATGTCCCAGTCAGTCCATTGTTTAACATTGCTGTTGGTGCAGCTTGAAGGAGATGAGGCATCTAAGTCCCTTGGGCACCCTTCGGGATGGTTGGTGGTCGACACAAGGTGTTGGAGCTGGACATTCGTGTGGTGAGAGAAAAAAGCAGGCAGTGCCACCTACTGATGGCTTGGCAGAGACAGCCTGCTGCTGCTAACAGATGTCCCCACAGCCCCAAGGAGATCGGGCTGGAGTGGAGAAGGGCAGGGAGAGCAGACAGATGCGGTTTGGCGAGGAAAGAAGAATTACACAAAGTGCTTCTTTATTGTGAGACTGCTTCCCAAAAGGCCCAGATGTTATCCTGCAGTTTTAGGAGTGAAGAAAGGATCTGTTAACAAGAACTCCAGAGCTGCTGCAAGCATAGAGCTGATACAATTGCAAACCGACTCTTAACTGTTCCTGTCCCTGGAAGGCAAGCTGCACATCTTGATGCTGAAGTCACCAAATAGTATTCTTTTCCCATTGAATTCCTTGGGATGGCAGAGGGTGTTTAGCTTGCAAAGCTGTTGGCAGGAATGGCTTTCCATAAGGCACATGTCATCATGTAAGTTAAAAGAGCTACATTGTGCCTCCTTTTGAAAGCAGCATTCATAAAACTAATCCCAATCATTTGTTGAATGATTTCTATGGTTGCTCCTGAGTTTTATGTGCCACGTAAATCATTCCAGACGATGGTTTGAATTTCTGCCTCCTTTATGGGAGTTGATGACTTGCAACCTCACTGAGTTTCTTTGAGGAGAGCCCAGCACTGCTTCTTCTGTTCCGTGGCTTGGAGAGATCAGTGGTCACCACAGGATGCTGTGGGTATGATCAAGTTCTCCCTTTCTGCTTGGCTTTTTTCATGGGAGGAACAATGAATGAACAAGGCCATTCCAGGCCATCAATATCCTGGCCTGGAACTAGTTATGACCAGGACAGAATTGCAAGGGGAAGCACATGGTTTTTGTAACTTACCCTTTCATTCCCCCTGCCCCCAGTGTGGGGTAGGTAGGTAAATCTCCTCTCCCTGGTATCCAGTGATAAGACACCTAGGAATTGTTCAAAGTTGCACTAGGGAAGGTTGAGACCTGACATTAAGAAAGGTGGTCAAACACTGCAACACGCTTTCTCGAGAGGTGATCAATGCCCCAAGCCCATCAGTGTGAAGGAGGCATTTGAACAATGCTCTCAATAATGTCCTTTAACTTTTGGTCAGCCCTGAATGGTCAGGAAGTTGGACTGGGTGATCATTTCCTGTCCCTTCCAGCTGCCCAACTGAACCATCTCATCCAATCCTATCCTTGAATTGGATCATTGTGACCTTTTTGCACATGCTCTGTCTCCTAGTAGGAGCCATGTTCGGGAAGGGCAGGCAGGGATGTGGTGGTTGGCCAGGGAGGAGAAGAGGACCCCTGGGAAGGTACACACAGAGCTCTGCTTTTCTGCCTTTCTGCTCTCTGCAGGGACACAGCATTGGTGGACTCAGGCATCAGCTCAGGCCGTGCTTGGAAGTGTTGCAGGCCTGGTTTGTGAAGTGTCTGTATCAAATATGCAAGCTGGGCTTTTTAAAAGTTGTTTTTTATGGCTTTTTGCATCAACACAGTCATCTGATGGTCCAGGTAGATGCCAATGGCATCTAGCTTCTATTGGTATTTTTCATTTGAGTGATGGCCATGAAAAACTTGACAAGAACTAGCTCTCACAGGCACTGTGCTAATACTAATATTGACTCTAGACTAATTTTAAAGGAGTTGTTATTTTTCATCACACTCAGCTGAACTGCTTAGTTTAGGTAATAGACACCAAACATGGATATTTTATATTGTTTTATGCCAAATTTGGAACAACTTAGTTTGGAAAAACTTGCCTTTTTCTTGGACTGTGTAGCTGCAGATAGACTCCAAGCTTATTTTAAAGCTTTCCATGATAAAGTTCAAAATGATATGACTCATACCTGAGAAAGAAGAATTATACACATGGATTTATTATAATGAATCCAAGATAAGCTTTTCTGAACATGTGATGCACGGAGTTTATTTGACAGTTTTGTGAAGCAAAATCATGTCATGACAAAGGGTTAAACTTATGGTGCAGTGGAACTGCATGCTGTGGCTGTGGATGGAGGTCAGGGGAGCTTCTGATCTTGCTATTTACAAGATAATGAACTATGCCTCCAGTGATATCAGCCTGTTTCCATTGAAATCATGGTTGTGTGAGTGATCTATTTGTCTTCACTGGAAGGCTTTACAAGAGTAGGCTGCTTATGTGACTAAATATTTGCAGGGCTGAGCCTTGAGCTTGTGCAGTGCAATGCAAATTCAAAGCGCTGTAAATGTGTTTAGTAGAAGATTTTTCCACTTCAGAGTATAAGGAAAGCAGAGAGAGTAAAAGGGAGATAACGTTACTAAATCATAAGATTATGGCCAACATAGTATGTATCAGAGCAGCAGGTATGTACAGATATGTATACACACATATTACCTCTAAAATATATGGAGATATCTGTGGGCCTTTATGGATATAGCAACAGGTATGGGTAAATACACATAGTGTCTGTTTCCGAGTACTACATTCCAATTCTTCTGTTAATGCAAATGTTTAGTAGCGTGTTTAGTAACAGTGCCAGGAATGAGATTCTTGTACCTTTTAGTTCTTCTGGAGGTTAGTGCTAATCATAATAATACATTTATAAATAAAGCCTAGGCAGAACTGTGAACTTAGAGTTTAATATTTGAATTACCCACTGCTTGCTTTTGGTTCCAGTGTCCAGCAGCAGACAAAATCCTGCCTCACAGCTGTCAGCACACAGTTTGGGTCCCACTCTCAAAAGGTTCAGCATGGTGCTGGGGGTGTTCTGTGTGAGTCTTTTTCCAGTGAAACTCAGGACTTTGCAGGGCTTGTTTAGGGCACTGCTAGATTTCAATGGGAGATAATAAATTTACTTCTTGTGCACCATCTCAATATATTCTATAGCAGGAAATTTGGCATTGGATTGATCTTTAGTAAATTTAGGCATTGACTTCCCTGCATGTTTCAGGTTTGCATGTGCTTTTGGGCTGATTGGCAGTATATAAAAATATTTTAGTACGTATTTCAAAAAAATATAAAATATATTGAAATATAGATGCAAATACCTTGTATAGATTAGATATCAGAACATGCATATACGTATATGTCATATATACACAAAAATATGTGTATATATGGGCTTGTGTGTATATGTGTGTACATTTATATATGTATATACCATCAGCAATGAAGGGAAGTTTTTAAAACATGAGTGATTAATAAATCTTAAAGTGACAGAGAAGTCTCAAATCATGTTTTGGTAAATTGTAGCTCTGCTGGGGATTTCTGCTCTTGCAGGGATGGACTGTGTGAGTGCTTCCAGGATAAAAGGTGAATCCAAGGACTGGTTGCCTAAAAATATTACATTAATTTAGCAATAAAGTAGCAAGAGCTTCTAAAATGCGCTGTTCTGGTTTTGAAACATAGCAGCTCAAGCAAATGGCTCCTCAAAAGGCCAGTAGGAGCTTTTTATTTCCCCCGGGCACCAAAACACTACAAAAAGCAATCTGGACACAACCAGTTTTGATTAAACAACTCTGTGTCCATGTATTTCTGAAAAGAAAGGCTGTGTCAAATGTTGACTACTGTCACTCTTCATACATGTGAGATTGTATTTAATTGCACTTTTCTATCGTGGGCAGCAATTGGGTCCTACTGTAGTCAAAATTAAAAGAGAATAGTGGTCCAAATTAAAAGACAAGAGAGTTAAGTTTCTGAGAATTACTTGTGGTATAATGCAATTGAGCCTGTCACTTATATTACAGCTGGTAACAGTGTGCTTGAAATTCATGTCCCTGGACTCACAGAAATCTCATGTTCATTAAAGAAAAAAGGGGGAAATTTCCAGTTTTTGTGGTTGTAGAGAAATAAAAATATTCACAATTTGTTGTAATTTTTAGGGAAATGGTATGATCTGTACAGGGGCATTTTCCCTCCAGCAGTCCTGCCACAGCCTGGCAGCAGAGCCGAGCTGAGCCAGCAGAGCCCCAGCTGGGGAACGTGGCTGGAGACCCGTCTGGAAAAGGTGGGTCTTACTGTTAGTGACCGAGCAACCTCCATAAAGGAAATGCAATGCTTTGGCAATGGTTCTAGTTTGACGTGTGTTTTTCTGAAAGTCCAGCAAGGATATCTACACCAATGCAGGAGGGCTTATCGTTCACACAGACTTACTGTGCTGATGACAGCTTAATAAGCTTCTTTATTTTGTGTTTTTATTCAGTAAGCTTGTTGGCTTTTGTGTAGAGGCTGACCTCTGCTTTTGCCCTCCCCTGCTGCCCCAGCTCCTCTGAAAGGGGCACCTCTGTCCCCATAACTTGTAGTAAAAGGGAATTGTAAGGGGAGGTGAACTGGGTGGCTGTAGGGACATGGGCTCCTACAATGCAATGTAACTTTCACAGGGGCTGACCCTGTATGCCCAGCGTGCCTAAAAGCTGTTGGGAGTCAGTGGGAATTTTGGGGGCAGAAAGACTAGTGCAGGACTGAGCCTTTACAGCCGAGAAAATCCAAACAGCGAGGGAACAATTTTGTAAATGGGGCTACTCGAAAGATATGAATTACGGCGCATTATGTGAGAACAGGTCAACATTTCATATCTGGCACACATTTTTCTAAACAGACAGAAAGGCATCCCAGTATCGTGACTGTTTGCTATTAGATTCTACACAAAAATATATTGGGGTGGCATTTAAATGCAGTGACTCGAGATAGCAAAAAGATGTGGGATTGTATTTCTTTCCATTCATTTAATTGGAACCATACTGAAAAAGCGTATGAAAACCATCACTCTTCAGTATGTCTGAAGTATAGCTTTGTGACACTGAGAATGATGTCCAGCCTAATAGAATTTCAGATAGGGGAGATATTTTGGCTCATCTTTTGCTTCCAGCTATATTCAGTTTCCCCGTGTGGTTATTTTTCTTGTTATTGTATGCACCAGCTATCTGTTTCTTACTTCACTGTCTGGGAATACAAACCATTCTGTCTCATTTCTGACCGTAAAATGGATTGGACAAAAAGAAAAGGAAGTTTAAAAAAAAAGTGTTTTGGGTAGTACCCTTGTACTTGTTTCTTGTGTTATGTAAGTCAGCTTTTTAAACGAAAGGCCTCAGTATTGCTGCCTGGGAATATTTTGCATCTATATATATTCTGTATTTTGTAACATCTGTGTGCTGGGTGGTGGTTCATCAGGAGGGGATGAATGTAACCATTTCAGATGCTTAACTGGCTGTTGGGACTTGCCCAGTTTGTGATCATGGTAATTGCACATACAAATATGGCCATGTAATTACATGTGCATTTTTGCATTTGGTTCCAGGAATTCATTTAGAAAAGTATAAATGCGGCCCAATAAATCCTTTATATCTCAGATTTCTGAGCTTTTATAACTCTATATAATTATATAGTAAGACTGTATCTGGAGAGGTTTCACTTAAGTAAAATCAATAAAGAGCTCAGGTTAGATTCTACAGTCAGATACTTGGGCAGTGAAGTCTTTTGCCAAGATACAAACTGGACACTAAAGTGAAAGAATTATGAACAAAGTTCTAGCTGAGAGCAAACCTCACTTACTGTTATTACTATTGACATTGATGGATCGAGATACAATAGACACAAATAGGTACCGTAATTAATTTCTACTCAGGTGTTCATATACACATAAATAGTGAGACTAATTTTTCAATATTTTTTGTGTAAATATACATATGTATTAAGTTCGTATAATCAAAGGGAATAGATAGTTGTTTGTCTTCTGTGTTTCTATTCCTGGCGTTGTTTTCACAAATGTTGACAATGTCTGATGGAGACTGATACCTTTTTTGTATTCAGTGTTACTGTGAGCCAGCAGTTACTGCAATACTGTCATTTCCCAGTCTGGATTGCTTGCTAATTTCCCTTATGGCTTTTTTCCCAATGGATAGTGTTACTGTGCTAAAGACAAGAGCTGAATTCTGCGGATGATACAGAAACACATGCTAGATTTTGACACTCAGAAGTGAGGGTTTTCAAACCAGCTGAGCTTCATCCCATCTCCTTAGTTTGCCCACACATACAAGGGGTGGGAAGCAGCTGGTAAGGACTGCAGAATCCAACCTTCCCCGAGAAAATAATACATATTGTAGTAAATATTTTCATTTAATTTAACTTTTGGTTAGCATAGATAGCTTAAACAGTTGTGCCGATGTGATCCTCTAAGATTTAGCTCCTGACAATAAACTGCACAAAAATGGTGTCACGAATGACAAGGAACAAACCCAAGTCTGGTCTGAATGGCTCTAGATGAAGAAATTATTGCTCTTGATATCTTTGTCATGGTTATGGCAGTAAAGACAAAGGTCCATTTTCTTACTTCAAATGTTCATATCAGCATCTATCACAAATCCTCTTTCTGGCATGTTTTAAAATAAAATCTTCTAGCTCTTTTTTTTTTTTTGTTTAGGTTAATGTCTGTGTTTAAGCAGCTGTTTTGAAATACAGTGCCATTTTTACACCAAAAAGAAAAATTGTTTACTTCTTTTACATTTTTTGGCACCCTTTTTTCCTTTAAATGTAGACAGCTACAGTCAAAACGAGCAGCATGGTTCATAACAAATCCTGTATTTGCTGACTTTAGCCCAGTCTTTGCTTTTCTGCCTAGAGAGGTCACAAGCCGTAAGAATGTGCTGGATGCTGGAATCTGCTCACAGGGGCTGTGTGCAGCCTCAGCCACTCCCTCCGGCCATGGCATTCTGCTCTCCTCATGCTTTGGGATCAGTCCCTGTTCTGGTCTGAGCCTGGCTTCCTCTGCAGGGCCATATCCAAGTGCCCTCAGCAGAGAGGAACCCCCTGTCATCTTCCCTGAGCTTTTTAAAACCAAAAGAGGTTTGAAAAATCAAATTGCACAGGGCAAGGCAGTAGAGGAATAGCAACAGGCATTTTATTAATGCTGCATTTTCACACCGACCCTTTTACTGTGTGTTTTATTTGACTGGGGGCAGAGATTACATTTAATTTTATTTCATGTGCATGCTGTTCTGGCTGGAAAGTTGCAATCAGATCCTTATCTGGCTCATTTAACATTCTCTCTGCCAGGGCTTGGCAGAGAGTTCATAAAAGCCTGTCCTCCAGCCTGTCAGACATTGTCCCATTCCATATAAAGCAAGACAATCTCTCCCCAGTCTTCAAATATTCTTCTTGTGCAATTATTTGTACAAGTGGAAATCATTCAAATATCCTTGGAAAGCAAATAAAAGAAGAAGCTGGAGTATGGCTGAAATTACCATTTAAATGCTTTTAAATTGTAGAAGCTACTGGCAAATAGTATTTTGGAGTATTTGCCTTGCTTTAATTATACTGTACACAGAAATTCATCAGGTATAGTAAGAGGTATAGTGAGAGGCAATTTCTGGCTGGGAAAAGATAAATGTTGGCTTTTCAATTGCTTTTCAAGGTGCTCTGTCATTGAAATACACATTGCCACCCAAGACACAAACAGAAGTCCTATGGAAAACGTCATTAAAACTATTTTACAGTATTTTTAAAGCATAAATCAGTATTATTTAGTCAGGTATTGCATAGGCTAAATACCTTTCTTCAGATAGTTTTCTGTTTCTGCATTCATAGATATTTTAAATTATTATTACTGTATTTTTGTCTTATACATTTGTCATGGGTTGATCCTGTCCGGATGCAAGGTGCCCACCAAAGCAGCTCTCTCACTCCCCTCCTAAGCTGGAGAGGGGAGAGAAAATACAACAAAAGGCTTGTGGGTTGAGTTGAGGAGAGGGAGAAATCATTCAGCGCTTACTGTCACGGGCAAAACACTTGGGGGGAAGATTAACTTAGTTTATCAAATCATAGTAGGGTAATGAAAGATAAAGCCAATCTTAAAAACACCTTCCCCCTACTCCTCCCTTCTTCCTGGGCTCCACTTTTCTCCTGATTTCCCTGCCTCCTTTCCTGACCAGGGCGGGGGGATGGGAATGAGGGTTGTGGTCAGTTCATCACATGTTGTTTCTGTGGCTCTTTGCTCCTCAGGGGAGGACTCCTGACAGTCTTCCCCTGCTCCAGCATGGAGTCCCTCCCACAGGAGCCAGTCCTATATGAGCACTTTAGTGTTGAATCCTCCCTAAGGTTACAGTTCTTCATTAACTGGTCCAGAGTGGGTTCCAGTGCTTCCACTGGATGTAATCCTTCAGGACCAGGCTGTTCTAGCGTGGGTTCCCTGGAGGGTCACAAATATTACCAGAAAAGCTGCTCACAGCCTCCTTTGGGAATCCACATGCCAAGGTGCGTTACACTGATGTTGCCTGGTTGTGATTGTTTTCAGCTCTATGGCTATTGCTACCAAGACAGCAACGATATCCCAGACACGCTGACGACCATCACTGAACTTGGCTCGCCTTTGGAGATGATTCAGCTTTTACAGACGTCCTGGGAAGACAGGTTTCGGGTGAGTAACAACTGTTTTGTAAGGACTTTCAGGAGAGTGAGAAATAAATCATATTATGAAGCAGGGGTTGTGTACTCTTTCAGCGCAATTCACATTTATTAAATGTTTGTTTTGCATATGATTACATCTTGGTTTAGAAGCAGTGTTTAGCACTCCCCTTCGGCAGTGTTTAAGATACTGTGTTATTTTGTCTGTCGATGTTATCTAATTGTAACCAGTTATATGGTTTTTACATGATATCTCGAAGCATTTCTTACTTGTTAAAGCTTGAGGCCCAGGATTTTTGGCATTGTGCTCTGCAACTGGGATTTAAACAATAGAAGGATGTTACATTTCTCTCCTGATCCTTATCATAGATTTGTTATATAATTGTTTTCTACTGCTTCCTGCTCTGTTCATTTTTTCCTGGGGAAAGAGTGAAATAAATGTACACAAATCTCAAACCCAGTTTGTCCACCGCACTGGCAATTTACCAGGAGCACGAAGGTCACACTTAATTTGTCCAAAATGAAGCAGCAATGCTTTGATCAGGACAGTGCTGTCTTGCTTGGTGTATGTTGGGATGTGTTGTTGTCTGAGGTTAACTCCCCAGGATGTTGAAAGGCAGCAGCAGTCTCCATCTGAAACACTTTGGATTGCTTGGCTACATCTGTGCCAGAAAATTAAAAGTGCGCCTGAGTGAGCTCTGAGTCGAGAGAGCAAGGTGCAGCCCACGTCTGTGCTGTGCATTCCTGCAGTCTCTGCAGGCTGCCAGCAGGATGCCTGTTGGAAACAGTCCCCAGGCCATGCTCCCTTCTGGATTGTACCTGCAGACAGCGTGGGAGAACAGCCTCTGTCCTGGTCAGACCCAGCCAGGGACTGTGCTGGCCAGCGTGCATGTGGGATTCAGTTCCTGTGCCCAGGAATGTTCCTTGGCAGAGTTTATTTTGTTCATGCAGCTGGAGCAAGTGTGTTCCCTGCACTAAGCTTCAGCTCCCTTTACCTGAAAGGACTGAGGTCTTGTTAAGCAGTAGATGTACTCATGAGGGTTCCCAAAATACAAAAGCACCTGCCTTTAGCTCATCTCAGCCAGGGAATGCAAATAATGGGCTGTGACAGCAATTATGTACAAAAGAAATGACCAAGAGATATGTTAGATTATGGGTAATAAACAGAGAAGTTCCCTTTCAGTGTGGATATTTCTGAGTGAGCAGTTGCAAAGGGAGATAAAGGAGAATTAGATGAAGATGCTGAGCTGGTTCACAGAGTAAGAATTACAGGGAAACATTCTTGTGACCACTGTACTGAAATCCTAAATAATGTCATGCTCATTAGTTTGTCTAGGATGCAAGTAACACAGAAAGGAAGGGAATAAAATTGTGTCTTCTTGATACGTGAGACTTGATTGTGGTCCAGTCCTGAAAATGACTGCATAAATATATGAGGTTATTCCTACAAATGTTAATGTCCTTGTGTGGAGGGACTCTGCAGTAAACTGAGTAAGCCGGAGGTGTGTGACACAGAGCAAAACCGTCACCTGTGTGCTTAGAGCTTGTTGGAAGGGAGCATTTGCAGTCCCAGCCTATGGCAGGTCTGCATGGCAGAGCCTGTTGGGGTTGGACACAGAGGTTGCTGGTGCAGGAGCGGGGGCTTTTAGGCATTTGAGTAAAAGCAGTAATTTTGGGTGACAAACTGTGGGTTTGTTCAAACTAAATTCTGGGTTTGGTGGTGTTTGGAGATATGTGTATTACAGGTTAGCTTGGGCTGGATGTACTTTTTCTCTACAGTGTATTGCAGGATAACACATACACGAGTCCTGTGTCCTTCCAAGGGGAGGAAAGGGTGGTCAAGTTTAGCATGCCATAACCAGGCCCATCTACACCTACAAACATCTCCATGTGAACTCTGGCATCCTGTAAATAGGAGAAAAATGTTCTTGTCTGGTCAATGAGGAGAAGGATTATGTGGAGATGGTTTTAATGTCCCACAAGTGAAGGGTCTGTGAGGGATAACTTCAGCTATGTTCAGCTTTCTTATCAAGGATGTGTTGAGGTGCACATTGAGTGTGCTGGTTATGCCCCAAGATTGAATTTGGGTTTGACTACTTCAATGCACATGCCCTTAACATTGTATTTTAATAGAAAACAAAGACTATATATATAAACAGTAAAAAGCCTGCTAAACTGAATAAGACCTGTTATTTATTTAATACATAAAATGAAAATTCCAGTATTTAACTGTGTTCATATTACTGCTACCCTTGGATTAATAGGTTACATAGTGGACTCTAAAGGAATGCATGAATTGAAAACAGGACTTTGGTAAGGGGGCTGAACTCAATGTTCATCAGGGTTGCTGTTTAGTAAGAGTTACTTAGGTTTCTAACCTGCAGCCGAAAAGTGAAAGATCAGCACAGAGCTCCCACCTCAGCCTCAAAGTGGTGCATGAGGGTCCACCAAGGCAGACCCACAAAGGCAGACAGACATATGCACTTGCCCTGAGGCATGGTGAAGAGTTACAGTGGACCTGGGGAGCTCCTCTTTCTGGGAATTTACTTCCTTCTCCCCTGGAAAAGGGAAAACATCAGAGGAAACAGTGGAAAAAAATTACAAAAAATAGTCAAGTGGCAAGATCAGTACAGAGGCAATACAGGGACACTGTCTGCAGTTGGAGCTTCAGGCACGGGTGCAGGGCACTCCAGCCAAAATTTCCAGACCTGGAGTTTGTAAAAGAGCAGGATCAGACTGTGTGGTCAACACCTGTGCGTAATGTGTTATTAAAAGTTAATGCTTTTATTTCTGTTAAAAGTAAGAATAGCAACAATGAGCCCTGCTTCAAGAATAGTGTGGGAAAGCACTTGTAAAGAAGCTTATTTTTGTTTCAAGTCTCTCAGGGTTTTACAATCAGCTATGTTAATCCTGTGAAAAATACCTTGGTTGCAACATTCAGTTTTGAGGGTAAGTTATAATGCTTATATGAAGTCATAAATTTACGAACATATCTGCAGCTAAAGTGGATTAGTTGTATACTTTACACTGAGAAAATAACGTGAGGTACCCATGTTTTTGTGTTTCAGATATGCCTCAGCTTAGTTCGGCTTCTGCGTTATTTGGCTCACTCTCCTCTTGGCTCGGTGACTTTACTGGATTTTCGCCCTCGGCAGTTTGTGATCGTGGATGGGGAGCTGAAGGTGACAGATCTGGATGATGCCAGCATTGAGGAGAGCTCTTGCACCAGTAATAGCGACTGCTTCATGGAGTTCCCTGCGAGGAACTTCACCCTGCCCTGCTCTGTTGAGGGGCGGTGTCAGAGCATGAATGAAAAGAGGAACCTCTACAATGCCTACAGGTCTGTGATCTGATAAAGTCATACAGAATTAAGAGTGAGCCTAGAGCTCCAGCATCTTTTATAGTTATTCACATCAATGAGCGCATACTGTCTCATGTCCAATACCCAGGAGTAAGTGAAGCCATGAATAATTGTGTCATTTGTGAAAATACATGGCATTTATAACTTTTGAAGTGTTTTGCATACTCTGAGTGTGATTCACCACTCAGTCTAATTCGGTGTCGGTTGAAGCCCACTGAATTCTTCACTCAGGTAGAGATTTTCATAGGAGTGAAGCAGAAGCACTTGTGGAGCTGGGGGCCCACAAGCTCTGTGGTGGGACGATTCCAGCAGCTCTTTGGTGTGAGTTTAGGGGTGTGTTTTGCACCACCAGCTGAGCAAAAGGCTGGCTTCAGAGGCACAGTTAGAGCTCAGTTCACATCCTGCACTCTGACTCAGTGTTCCCTGCCTTGCTGGATCCTGCTGTGGTAGGGTGATAACAGTCCTGGGGCTGCCAGAACCACCCTCAGTCGCTGAAAATCTGGGGTCTCAGCCCAAACCATTAAAAGCAAGGAGTGGTCTTGTCACAGTCCCCACCCAGCCGTGGGTCTGTGTGAGCAGGTGCTGGGGGACTCGTTCCCAGTGCCGGGCCCACAGTGGAGGACACGTGGGGAATGGGCCATGCTGGACCATTTGGCCACTCTGAAGGAAGCATTCAGCTATTGCAGCCATCTTCCAAATCTGATTCTAAAGGTGTCTCCAGATGTACAGCTGGGTCCTTCTTGGGCGATGGCTTTGTGCTTGTGGTCTCGGCTCTCCCTTCTCAGTCATCACTCCCCCAGAGGGCTGTGTAGGATGCTAGGGGAGCCCCATCTCTGCTTTCCAGGGAGCCAGTAGCAGGTGCTCAGTGCCATGCTCGCCCTGCCATTGCTGTTCTGTCTGATGGGCGCTGCTGGGACAGGCGGCCGCCTTGGCTGATCCGGATAGGAGGATGCAGATCTCAGAGCAGTGCCATACTGATGTGCTCATTTCTTAGGCTTCCCTTTCCAGGATCATGCCATTCACTGCTTTCCAGACCACAGCAAGGAGAGGCTGCTCCAAAGAGAGCCTTCTGCTTCGGTCGCAGGGTGCTCACTAAGCATGTGTGTTGCATTAGCTGACCACACTGAAATGGGCTGTGCCATATGACAGCCATCTGCAGTTGTGCAGCGCACTGTTTAGTGTGTCCTGCAAGATTTTCCATTTTCATTTGCTTGGCTTAAAGATGTTGCTTAGCTTCCTAGCTTTTGGTTAAAACTGTTACCCTGTTTCTGGGTAAGAAACCTTTAATAGGCGCCCATCCATCTCGGTCGTAAGTGGGGACACTGTAGTGTGGTGGGCTTGTGGCAAGTTGCTGGGCACGCTGAAGGAAGTGGTCTTTTTCTAATACAGTTTTTAGTATTGCCTTTGAACTGCTTTCAAGTGTGTATCCCAAGCACAGGGCCCCAGTGTTCTCAGCCCCTGCTTTGCCTTAATTCCCTAGTGACTGTGAGGTTTTGTTGAACAGTGGATTCATGGTGTGGGAGGCTGTGACCACCCATGCTAAGGTGTTACAGCAAACCCTATGCACTTGTCTCAGAATGTGAAATCTTCACTTCATTAGGGATAGGCTGCTAAACTTTTTATTTTCATAGGTGCACTCTGTTACTGTAGGCTTAGAGGTTGCCCTCTGATGCTCTTAGGTAAAAGTCAAAAGCAGCAATATGTCAAACAGTGCATAAACCCCCTGTAATTTTAAAACATAGCATGCCCTAGCCTTGAAAGCCTACTTAAGTCTATCTAGCTGGTTTCTTTATGAGGTAAATAATTAAAGGAGAGAAAATATTTGGGAGAAACCTCTACAAGAACTGGCCCATCTTGACTTTCAGATGGTTACCTCCTGTCACGAATGTGTCTCTCTGTGTTTTCCTCCCAGTGTTTGGGGGAGCAGTTTTCAGAGTACTGGACAGTTTTGAAAGTAAACATAGTTCATATTTTGAACTATTAACCAATGGCTGAAATGAATTCTCCATCATTGAGAATTCTTAAATTAGGATCAGATAGTTCTCAAAATGAAACAATTTGTAGGAACGAATGTAAAAGGATCTGACAGTCTGCGTTATGCAGATCACAGGGGATGTCACTGGCCTTGGAATCAATGAATAACAAATGTTCCTACAATTAAGCTGTGCAGACTCCAGTGTCTGTGCATGTCAGGATTTCACATGGGTGGTTGCAGTAGAACAGTTGTGTGTTTCTGTAGCCCTGTAGCTCCGGAAAAACAATAACCTCCGTGACTTGCTTCCAGCCAGTATTGAGCAAATTTAATGACAGCTACTGAATTTTTGCAAAGAACTATTTGCAATCAGTTGGACTCTGCTTTGGGGATAATCTCTAAGCAAAAACAATGAGGTAAAATTTACCAGACAAATTATTCATCACAAATGTTGTGCTGCTCTTTAGATTTCTGTATTTATTTATATTGTCTGTTTCATACTCATGCTTAAGAAAAACCTACCAGTGGATTATCCCACTTGGGAAAATCATAAACACTATTTTTGTTAGGGATGAAACAGGGAGTTACATTCTCAAAGAAATATTCATTTTGTAAGTAAGAGTGGCAGCTCCATAATATGTGCATCTATGATCAATTTTTGTTATCAGTAACTGAATTTTTTAATTTGTGCTTATGTAAAGCATCTGCTGGTCTCCCTCCTGAGCGTGAGTCCCTGGGGGTTTCCATTTGACAATGTGGTCTCTGTATATGAAAAATTGTTTACTTTGCAAGTTAGATGTGAAGCAGGGCAATTTCCCAGTTGTGTTCCTGTTCTTCTCATAAGCTAATATTTATGTCCAGTAGTTCCGTTTGTGTTGTCAGATCCTGAACTGTCCATCTCCATCTTAGGCTTCTGTGACACTGAGTTTGTTGCAATAGGTAGTAATATTGGCAGAGTAATAGAACTTTAAAGGAAGAGTATGAAAATTAAATGTACTTCAAGGGATAGTAATGGCATATTGTTTTTTCTTTTGCAATAAAAAATATTAAAATGGAGTTGTGGAATCTTCTTTTCTGTAGATATTCAAAAGCCATGTGGACACAATCCTAAGTAATGTGTTCTAGGGGACCCTGCTTGAGCAGGGAGGCTGGTTTAGCTGACTTCCAGTGGTACTTTCCAACCTCACCCATCCTGTGATTCTGTGATCCTACATCCATCGATGAATACCTACATGAATGCAACTTGAATATAGATAAATGATAGGAACAGAGAGGACATTCTGTATTCCAGCAATGTTGAAATAATAGAAGGAGGCTCTCTTGGCAATTAATTTGAGTCTAAGAAAACTGTAGTAAAGAAAATAGTAATTTCATTTATTAGAAATGAACAGAAATTTAACTTACGCTCTTTCAAGGTTTGAAAAAAACCCAAGCCCAAGATTTACAAGGTTCATGGCATTCTTTTAGTTTGTTAAAGTACAGACAGCTTTGCAAATAGTCACAATCCGTGGGGCTTCACAGCAAATTGCTGTATTAATGGAACATTTACATGTAGGTACAAGGCAGCCTTGTATGTAGACGTGTGGTCTAGGTATGCTAGACAGCTGTGTGAATAGTCTCAGCTATGTATTTATTTGAGTATAGAATACCATTATTTTTCCTGAATAAGTCAGTGGCATATAAGCAATAGGAATTTTATTCCTTGTGATGTTCAGGAATTACCAGACATTTGTAAACTCTTGTAAAAAAAATTCAATATCGGTTACTTTTCTATTGCAGGTTTTTTTTTACCTATCTTCTTCCACATAGCGCTCCATCCTCACTCAGACCATTACTGGATAAGATAGTCAATGCAACAGGTAATCACAATAAACGTGGTAATACCAAGTATCTGCTTTTTAGGTGTAACTATCATGTTGGGGAGGGGAGGGTGGTGCTTTTGTGCTCACTGCAATAGAACTAGATTGTTTTGCTATCCAGGATAAAATTGCTCCCGTACCAAGAAGGCAAGAATAAGCCCATATACCAGAGAAATCCCATTTTAAGATTTTATCTAGGCTTCACAGAAATATATGTTTTGTCCTAACACCTCAGCACTGAGGTGAACTGCATCAGAATGCAATGCCTTGTGGGGTCTGGAAGAACGTCTGTCCATTGAAAGGGAAACTTTAATGATAAAACCCAGGACCCTTTCTCATTGTCAATGACACCAGTGGTGTGTTATACCTTAGAAGCCAGAGGCAGAATGACAGTACCAGACATATTTACTGATTACCAAGGTAGTGCCTTTGAGACAAGAGCTGTTGTCTGTAAAACTGATTTGAGGGTTTTCCAGTGCCTTGTTCCAGCGTGCATCCAAGGGGGAAATGACTGATGGTGGGCAATAGCTGATGAACAAGCCAGGCTTTGGAGTTCCCTGTACTGGCTGATGTTGATCCCTTGTGGGGAGTTCCCCTCAGTCTTTCCTGCCTGCAGGCCTGGGGCTACCAGCTGGATGAGCCAGGTCTGGAATGCCGGCGTCATGTCAGGTATGAAACCTGACTTACAGGAACTCAGGGATTTCCTGCCCACATCACAACCCTGCCATGGAGTAGGGCACCATGGGGCTCCCATGCCTAGGGCTTCATTCAGATGAAACCTCGTTTTGTCCTGTACAGGATGCTCCTCATCTAAGTCATTCTTTTCCTCTGCTTTTAAAGGAGAACTTCAGTGGGGAATAGATGAAACAGCTGCTCAGCTGGAAAGAGTTTTGAATCTGTATAAGAGTGGGGAGTACCTGCAGAACACAACCCGGATGCCGAAAGCTGGTAAGGTGGTCTTTCTTGAAACTTAAAATACGAGATTTTGGCTTTGTTTGGAGGTTGGCAAGGACAAATGTGTGGAAAACAAGGCTCAGTGGTCCTTGAAATCATGCATGTGATGTTTTGTCTGCTTTTTTTTTCCTGGGAGCCTCCTGTAACCCTTCTCACTAAGTGATGTCTCTGGACATCCATAAGTGTGAAGCAGGCTGTAATGGGAATAAGGAAATCTCCGTGACACAAATATGGAAAATGTGTTTCATCACATCCACACACTGCTTTGTAGTATCAGAACCTGCCTGAACAAATATTGGGGAGAATCCAATCAAGAGGCCATAACCCTCCATGGATTTCCTGGCACTTCATGGAATTTCTTATAACATAAGTACTTGTAGGTTGGAAGAATACAATTTTTACTTCCTTTGCAAGGGAAAAATAGTGCGTCCCTCAGCTTCTGCTAGCAGTAGAATAAGAAAGTAGAAAAAAGGACAGGATGAAAACAAGGCTGAATAGTAGTATCTTTTCCATAATATGTCTGTATGCTATTCAAGCTGTGGTATGAAGTGCTGCATGTTCTTCCTAGAAGGATAGCTGTGGAATTGTACACATCAAAGAATATTATGTGTGCTGGAAATGACTGTTAAGCCCAACAGTTGTAAAAGCTGTTTTGCAAATTATTTTTGTATATGTACAATGTTCATGTCAAACTGTCAACAAAATTGACTGCAAGTTGATAGGAAAATTATGGCTTTGCTTCAAAAGCTCGGTAGAGAGGGAAAGATGGGTTCTAAATGAAGATGAATGTTGGCACAGGGGGTTTGAAAAGTTCAGTGAAGCATTTGCTCAGTGAAAGAGACACAGGAGCCAAATTCATTCTGGTTGTAGCTCTGTTAACCTCAAAGAGCCATGATACCAGGGATGAATTTGACCCACTTATCAGAATAATTCAATATTTATTTTGTTGTAAAATTGGCAGGAAAATTGTTGCAGGTGTTCATTTAACTTTCTAATTTTCAGCTTTTCATCACAATCTGTGCTGAGTGATACCTGTCAACACAGCAAAATTATTTTCAGCAGTACAATCATTAGTACAAACATGTCCTTTGTTGAAGAAGTGCCAGGAGAGCTGAAATTGTTCTGTGATGCTGGTTGATTCCAGATCTCACTGCTCTATCAGGATGAGGTGAAGTTTTTGAATTTTAGAGGTCTGCCATGTCTATAAAGACTCTTAGCGAGAGAAGCTTTGGACAGCAGCAGTCAATGTAACAGTGCAGGTTTCCACTGATATGGAGCAGAGCTCCATGTATATTTAGCTACTGTAATAATTACACATTTTTTTGTTCATTTAATTCAGTAGATTCCTGAATAAAATAACACAGAATCCACTACCGATGCTCATGGATAGTAATGCCCTGGTCTGCAAGGAGCCCTTTTAATTTGTAGGACACTGCTAATGGACTTAGGCACTTTACAGTGTGACCAAAGATGTTGAAAATCTGTAGATGCTTTGTGTAACATATTGGATAATGTACATTAAATACCATGAGTGTAATATTGAATTCCTTGATAGGAAAATATGCTCAGCCTGGGCCAAGCCTGAGGAATTGGGTATCTTACTGGAAATTCCTCTTAGATGAGATGTGTTCTCAAACTTAGCTGCCATGCCTGTAAGATGTGCAGACCTGTTTTTTGTTTGTTCTAAGGCTGCTTTAACCAAACAGAAAAGGTGTTGTAATTTATTTCTATTTTAAGACTCCCTTTTCTTGCCAGACAATGATGAAGAAGTCATATCACGAGGGTTTAAATGTGCCCACATACCCACTTGTATAATTTTTATTCCAAACATAATCTTTCCTCAACTGATATTTGATTGATAGTTGATATTAGTACTGTGCTGGAATTAATTTTTAATATTTTTGATCCATTAGAATTTATTAATTAGAATTTATCTGGAGATAATGGAATGAGAAATTCTCCTGTGGTACAGTGAAGTTGCAAGAGAGGGTGACAGGTGTCCTGGAAGGGAGTGGTGTCCAGGGAATCAGCCTCTTCCACTGGGAGGATGTTCCCAGCTGAGATGGCATCCTGACCACCAAAACCAAGGCTAAACAGCTGAGCAGAGTGAATATTTTGTATAAATCTTGGTAGAGGGGTAGACAGGAGTGGAAAGGAACAACTGGGATATTTTATGAATATGTCAGTTGAGGTCCTGCTTTGGCCGCGTTGGGGCAGAAAAAGGAGTTTTTAAGATTGCGTGATTTTATAAAATGTTTCCTGTGTTGCTCTGCAGCATAGACAAAGTTCAAGAAGGGTATTTTTCAACCCAGTGCTAAGTTAAGATAAAATGAAAGATGATCATTTGGTTCTCAGGCCAGATCGGAGTTAATCAGCTTTGCATTCATACCCCAGTCTGTGCCAAGACGGGGGAGGCACAAGTTTGCATCCATTTTGCTGCAGATGATAGAAACCTCACAGGGTGACTCACTCCCCGGATTTTTGCTCTCACAAATTGTGAATTTGTCATGCCAGTCTCCTGGCATCTGAAGGTTTGTGACAAAATAAGGCCTTTCTGGTGCACAATCTATTTTGAAATCCTAAAAGCAGAATGGAAGAAGAATTAAGATCCATGAATTGTAAGGTTTTGTTTTGGTTTGGTTTTGAAAAGAGACTACAGAAGGGTCAGGTAATAGTGCTTCAGAATTTGTCTTAGGTCTTAAATGCTTGGAATTATACACTATCTTGGATAGAGCATTGTAAATTCGTACTGGGAAAGATGAGATCATGATCTTGGGCAAGTCATGTAAGGCCATAACTAAAACATTAACATTGAGGAAACAGTGTGTTATCTGTATGAACTTATGTTTTTGAAAGGAAGACCTCCTCCTGTGAACACCACAAAGTGAGAAAGGTGATATTGATAAGCAGTAGGGAAGTGACATGAAGAAAGCTCTTGTCAGCCCTAGTGTTCCCATAAATAAAGTTTAACAAGATGACATAGTCATATTACAGAAGGTCTTGGATATTAAGCTTTCACTGTGCTTCAGTTGTAAAGATTTTATAGTGCTGTAAATTATATTATGTTCTGGACTTTGGTTTAGTATCCTAGAGCGGAGGCGTGGGAGACATTCGATAGCTGTGTATGTGTTCTGCAATCGTAAATCATGCTGCTGTTCATGTTGATATGGGAACATTGCAGCGTTTAAAACAACACCAGGAACAAATACTTTTATATTCTATTGGCTGTTGGCCTCTCTCGCTGGAATCCAGAAGAATGTGAATTAAAACAGGAACCATGTATTTCTTCTGACATATGTTATCTAAAAATGATGAAATCATTCCATTAATTATCCAGATTAAGGAGACTATAAAAAAACTACTGATGTTCATCAGTAAAGTCATGCCCCAGTATCAATATTTTTATTACTTCAATCAAGTGACAGTGATTTGTACCAACTGAATATCTGGCCTTTGAGCTAAGCCCTGGCCCTTCAGTTAACTCAGAATTTACTCAGAAATGTGTGAAATCAGCTAACACTTGTAAATCGGATAGCTTTGTTATTCATTAAAGCTAATAGATGACCCATTATTAGGTCTGGGGGTGTGCAAGCCCACAGAAAACTGTAATTAGCTGCTGTTGTTAGCTGAAAGCACATTCTCAAAGCTAAAAAAGCTGGAAGGCTGGACATAAAGCAAAGACATAGTTTTGTTTTTCTTTGTTTCAAGACAATTTGGCAGGATTATGCTGTATGTAAATATTTACAGTACAACCGTGTTTTGAAAAAAAATATTCTGCAGGGTCACTATAGCAACCTGCTTAGGAAATTGTAAATCCACCCAAGAATGATTGAAATCAAGAACAAACTGCAGGCCAGATTCCTGCTCTGTCTTAAAATATTATAATAAATCTTACTAATCTCATATTTTTAAAAAATATTTTTATACATATGCCTTCAGTGTCCCTTTCCCAGAGCCCTCAGGGGTAAAGGTGCACAGGGCAGAAGGTCTCCCTTTACACCCTGCCTTGCATGGAGGGCTCTCACACCAGGAGCCAGGCAATCCTAGCACACAGGGAACAGGAGCAAGTTCCTTTGCACCTGTGTGGTGCTGGCAGGTCAGTGGGTCTGTGCAGTGACCAGTTGGTTGTTGCTCACTTGTATCTCCACCACTGTGCAAACCATTTGCCCTGTTCCTTGAGCAATGTATTCTGCTGTAGCTAAAGTTCTTCCTGTCCAGCTTGGCAGTGCACAGCAAAATGCTTTCTTGCTGAGATCCTCAGTTCCCTTCCAGAACACTAAAGAAGTCGCTGAGTCTTTTGTAAATCCCGTAAGCATCTGTCTTCAAGCTTAAATGCCCCAACATGTGAACCTAGGCAACTTCTGGCCTGTCCATCATCAGCATCATTGTTTTTATGACCAAGTAAAGCACATGCAATGTTTAAGTGTCTGTAGGACCATTTTGGGCTTGTTGCCTTTGGTAAATTGGTGTGTGCCACAGAGGTGGCCCTGGGTATGGAGCAGCTCCCTGGGATGTGGGGCATGAGGCAGGAAAACTGCTCCAGCTGTGTCATGTTAAGAGGAATAAAATGTAAGGGAACATGTTGTTCCTCTCGTTATCTATTTGTGTTTCAGTGACAGCCTGCATACCAATTTAAATATGGCTCTACTGCAAGCACAATGGAAGTGCATAAAAAGGTTTGAGGCTCGCCTCGCTCCCGGCCGGTGCATGGGGAGCTGCCAGAGGATGGAAGCACTCCCCGAAGGAGCAGGGCTATCTCCTGGTCTGACGGTGGAGCCGTGTGCTGCCAGGCCAGCCTGTCTTTCCAGACAGTTGGGATGCGTCAGGCCTGATTGGAAGCAGAGGCCTGCGGGACACGCCTGCCCTCTCGTTCCCTCAGACATACCGAAAAGTCGCTTTCCATAGCAAACTGTGCAGGGTGCTGTGCGGGGCCTGTTGGCAGAAGCATGTTTAAATGTGAGGTATTGAAACATGAGGAAAAGTTCAGCACAAAATGAAGCGTACTAAAAACATCAGTGTAGTATTGTCTGTTTTGAATCCAATACCGTTCTCCATAAGCTGCCTGGGAATTGGTGGGGACTGTTTGTAGAGCAAAACACTGCTCAATACCACTTTTTGCTGATACTGGCACAATCAGGCTCTTTCTGCTTACTTGTAAGCAAAGCAATTAAAAGCAATTCCAGAGTCGACTGCCAGTGTTCCTCTTGAGACCGGAGGAAAAGAGGAGGGAGAAAAAGGAGCAACATGATTTTTCTCTCAAGGATGAACGTGGCTGCTTCTCTGTCATTGACCCACAGTGTATTGGCAGGTGATAAGAGAACTGGGCAAATCTCCAAGAAGTAGCTGTAGTTGGTAGTAAAAATGCAGTCTGGCTGCTGTGGCTGAAATAAACGGTCATTAGGACTGATTAAAGTCAGATTTAGGGTGATTCAGACAGGCAAAAAGGGGGAAACCACAGGCGGTTTCACATAGTTTATTAAATACTTGTGGAGCTCTTTACGTGATTCAGTCTAGTACAGTGAAAATGAGTATGTTTATAGATTGTAGTCAGCCTTGGGATAATGCAGGTGGTTTTTGATGGAAAAAGAATAAGAATTTAAAGCATTGGCTTTCTTTTGTAGCTGTTGCACTGGTCAGTGATGCTGCAGATTGCTTTTAAAGATGCCTTTCTTACTTGTCACAAGTAAGTGATCTTGGTTTGAGGATCACTGTGGCCATCATGGGGATGTGGCTAATATGCTAAGAAACTTCGAAGATTTTGGCTGGATCTAATCAGCATGTTTTGATTCATTAGAAAAAACTTGTAAAAATATTTTAAAACTATAAAAACTATCATAAACCAAAATTTTGATGATTTCCCAGATTCAGCATAGCAAGATATCTTGAAGTTCCAAAATGTTTACAAGAAAAAATGCTTTGTAGTAGACGTTATCTGTGTAATTGTGAGCTCCTGTGTTACCTCCTGTATCTTAAACTGCAGTAAAAGCATTGTAAGTGACATCAAGATCACACTTACTGCATTGCATTTATTTGTTTCAATCCTCACAAAATTAGTAGATGGAGGAAAGGATTCTTTTTCTGCTGATACCAGTAGAATGCCTTGCATTTCTCTGATCTGTTCCTTGTCATTACCGTGATAGACTTTATGTACTCTCTGTCAAGCTTATGTGTATGTACGCAAAAGTGTAAGTTTATGGCTGCATTTATAGTATTAGGCAAGCATTTATTGGTTTTAAACACCATTAGTCTGGAAATCGACCAGAACTTTGACCTTTTTATGATGTGATTTACTACTGTGAGCCTTCAAATTCCAAGGACTCCATTTAAGCAAGTTTCAGGTCTTGGCAGAACAAAAACTTGAGCTGGAGCTGTCTTTAAGCCATTGGGGTACTGCTTAATTGAGGAACTGTGCTGTGGTGTCCAAGATGATAATGTAAAGGTGTAGGGGAAGCCCAGCTCTCCTGAGGGGTGGACCTAATGTCACATCTCAGTGGAGGAGCATCCTTCAGGAGGGTCCTTCTAGTGCATGTGAGAGGAGTGCATTTCTTCACAGTTCTTACAAATAAGGGCTAAAGGGCAAGCTCCCTAAATGCTATGCAAGCAAGAGATTCCAGGGATACTTGCCTTTACCATGCAAATGGGCAAGGCAGCTGCCTTGCTCTGCTGGAGATGGAGTGAGTTTTGAAGAGAAATGCAGTTTGCTTAGACCACCACTTGGCTGGTGTTGCAATGAGTTTCTGATCAGTTCTGACAGTAACAGTTTAAGAGGAGATCCCATGTTGGCTTCCCAGGGCAAGCAGGAGTGCCTGGCTGGTGTGGGAGCAGGAACGAGGGTGCAGGGCCTGTGTTTTCACCTGTATGGTGCTTGCTGATCTCACAGCCAAAGGAAAATGCTCTTTGCATGTGTGTCACACTGCCATGTACCTGTTACCTGTTCCCATGAGTAGTTGGAGATGGTTGTGGCTTTCCCTCATGTAGGAACCGGCAGGGAGCAGCAAGGAGAGAAGGGACAGCCACAGGGCTCTGCTGCATGGTGAGACCACCCTGGCATGGCTGTTTTCATCCCCAATTGCACAAAGCAGGACCTTGCCATCACAGTTATTGCTGGCCCAACTCCATTGATTAATATATCTGAGCTGCCCAGATGATTTACCAGGCTTGGTCACCTTTAAAAAGTCAATGGAAATGGAAAACTTTATCTCCTACCTCTGCCAGAGCCTCAGGTTACGTAAATCACTGCTGCTCTTTTGAAGTGTGTAGATGTCAGCCGAGAGCCAAGCCCTTGACAGCTCTATCGGGAGCAGTGCTGAGGAGAAGGGAAGTGCTATAGGCCTATTAAGAAGCATATCTGTGCTCAGAGGAGTTTAAATATTGGATTATCATTCAAAATAAGGGTCTTCAAGGTGGGCTTCTGCCTTGCATGAAGTACATGATGTGATGTGGAGCTGCTCTGCTCAGTGCCATGATGGTGTGCTGAGGGACGCTGCAGCTTCCTCCTCCTAGCCCCAGCATGGAGCCCGTCAGACTCCCAGAGTGTCCTCAAGAAGGGCTGGGACACGCTCCCTGTTGACACAGAGAATCAGGCAGCTGCTTCATGTCCTGCTGCCACAGCAAGGACCATCCTTCTGTGAATGCCCTCTGTGGCGTGGGGCTTGGCACAGTGCACTGTTAGGTGACAATTGTGTGGTGTGCAAAGAGGAGCTGTGGATAATCACATTTTATATCCAGTCAACATAGCATGTATGCTGATACAAATGGTTACATATGGTGCTAACTACAGGAAATTGATTTTTTTTTTGCTTTTAATTTGTGCACATCATTTTACTGACCTAGGCTGTGAGGCACAAATCAGTACTCAGCAGTTGCCATGTGGAGATAAGAGAGTGTTCTGTTACATTCAATTATTTTTACACTACAGTTGATACAGAAACTGGGAAAAAAGGGACTTTACCTGTGCAGCCAGAAGCAGTTTGATTTATGCTCTGAGTAATCTTCAGAAGAAATCCGTAAATATTTTTGGTGGAGAAATGACCAGTCATAATGTGGAACTACATTTTGATTTTTTTTTTCCTTCTTGTGCGCGAATCTGCATTTCCTGAATTAAGAAAACTTTTCTGCCTTTGATTTAACTGGGGCATGATCAGCTCTGATTTTGCTTCTTGTTTGGGAATGTTTCTTATGATACTTTTAATGAGCTAAGGCTTAAAAGGGAATGCATTTACTACATTTGTTTCCCACTATTTCAGGCTGTGTGGTGAGAATGAGCACTTGTGAATGTGCACTTCTTTTCCCAGTTGAAATAGTGACAGTTTGGAGTAGCTGACACGCTCGCCTTTAACTTGGTAGTGTTCGTACAATGTGCTGTATGAAATATTAGCAGGCTGAATCAGCAGAGCCAGGCAGAAAATGCCTGAACCAGAGTGACTTAAGAATAGGCTGTGAGTCAGGGCAGGCAGCTCTGGTTTCCATAATAGATACAATTAGAAGAAATATAGAATGTATTTAGCTTTTTGAATAGGACGTGGGGAGGAGAGACAGGAGGGAACCATTAATTTGTGCGTCTGGGGCTAAATAGAAATGTTTATAAACGATCAGTTGAATTTGCTGATGCATTCATTAGAGAAACCCCCGTTAGTGGCTGGGAAAGTGAGAGGAGCTGTGAACAGAGAACAAGAGGCAGCTCATAAAGGCAAGTGAGACTGAACGGCAGCCAAGGGAGAGGAGCAGTCGGCGGGGCAGCGCGGAGGCTCTGGGCGAGGACCACGCTGACATGCTCCTGCTACTTTTTCTTCCCCCCCTTCTCTTCAGAGGCCCATCAAGCGACTCCTCTTTTGTCCTAATCTGAGCAAGCAAAAAAAGTTTGCTTAATTAAAAGCCTGTCTTTTCTTCCTTCTCTAAAGGAGCCGGAGAAAAATAGCATGCTCTTCTGAGGGAGAGGGAGGGCTGGGAACGCCTGGTCAGGTCTCACCCTGACAATCCTGCTCACTGTTGAGAAGTAGGACAGTGAGTCAGTTCATTCAAGTGGATGCTGTTTATTCAATGGGACATTCTTCCTGTAAAACTCCTAATAAAACCAAAGCCTCGCCTCCGCGGTGGGGAAGGGGAAGGGGTTTTGTGCACAGACTGTTTATTTACAGACGCTTTCTGGAGAAAAAGGTGAGAAGAAGAAAAGAGGAAAGGAAAAGGAAAGTAAGGTGCAGAGCTATAAACATGTTTGGGAGTAAACCAGGGCTGGTACAGTCTAACCCGTCAGCTTTTCTGTCATACATCCTGCTCCTAAGCTGTTCTAATAAACCTCGCCTGTTAAAAACAACCAGTTTACTGGAGCTTTTAAATGGTTGCTTTGCTCTGATCTGCAGAGTACAGACGGGTGCCTGAAGCCTTTATTCCTGATGAGAACTACAGATGCTGGCCATCTTACCATCACAAGGGCTGCCTGCTCTCCGTGTTTGATGTCAACGAAGCCTTTGAGATCTGTGACAGCTACTCCCAGTGCAAAGCTTTTGTCCTAACTAACCAGACAACTTGGACAGGTAGGTCCTGGATGCTGTGGAGCAGAAACAGCAACTGAGTGACCTATTCTAGGAGCTAAAGTGTTTTAATACAGCTTGGGGAGTGTGTTGTGCTGGGCTGTGGGAGCCACCAGTAGCATCTAGAAGTGAGGTAGTTTCTGAAGGTTCAGCTGAGGCAGCTTCATTTTTGGTGAGGCTTCTCTCTGCCAGCTGTCAGGGGAGCAGAAACCTACACACAGGCTCACAGGGGCTGGCACTAGAGAGCTAAGCACGTGGACCTCAGCTCACCAAACCACAGGATCTGAAATGTTATTTTTTTGCATTTTTGTGCTTCTGGGAGGTGTGAACAGGCACTTCCATGGAACCAAGAAAAAACTAATTTCTGTTAACCTTGCCTATGGCTAACCAGTGACTACTAGGTCATCTTGTTAGACTATCTGTAATACTGAAGGTAATTAATATACTAAAAAAGTATTTATTCTGGCACAGGGAAATTCATAGGAAGTTTAGAGCATCTCCTGTCTCAGGTTACAATATTAAAAGCGAATGGGAATAGTAGCAAAATTTCTCGTCTTATTTGTCATTCCCTTTGCCATGTCATCCCTGATGCATGAGCACTTGAGTCCCTGAAACCTACAGCTTGGAAATTTGATCAGTGGTTAAGGCATCCTGTTTGCCATGTGATACTTTTAAAGAAAATAGTGTTATGGGAGCCCCCTAGAGAGGCAGGCTGGGAGCAAATAGCATTTGATTTTCTGAAGTTTAGAGAGGGAAGGTAGAAGTAGAACAGATATGGAGTGTATCTCTGTGGTCTTTGCTGCAAAGAAGGGAAATGATTTTGCAGGTCTGTGGGGCAGTAGGAGCTCATTGGGAGGCAGGGATGTGAATAAGGAGCCAGGTCAGTGAGTGTGGGGAGATAGAAGAACTGTGCTGTGGCTCCCACAAATACCAAACAAAGAAACCTTGCCAAATTCAGCCCCCACTGGCCTCCGATATATGTGTGGCAGGTGCCTTATGCTACCCAGGCTATTGTCACATGCTGCTGCTTCTTGTCTGAGGACTGGAAACCTTGTTCCAGCTTGTTTAAAGCCCAGAGCTACAAAATGATCAGCAAGAGCCGTTTCAGAGAAAGTCATGTTTAATATACATTGCACTGATTAGTTTTGTAAAGAATTCAAGCGTGCAACTATGATTCTGCTCCTGTACAATCAAATGAATGTCCTTCATTTAAGCCCTGAACTCAAGCCTGGTTTTATCAGAGGGAGTCTCAAAATACTTTTTTAAAGATCACGTGGAATTTGTATTAAAATCTTCAGCCTTTTCTTTTATTTATTCTGTTAGCTGTGCACAGCTGTATCTTGACTATAATTAGGTAAGAGTGAAGATACTTAAACCAGGGGAAATCTGGTGTCATTTTAGACAAAAACCTTTCAGGTTTATACCAGCTGAAGTTGAGAGAGAGTTGAGTCTTGCATGGCCTGAAAAATGCACAGGTTTTTTGCACAGAATTTGAAATGTCAATATTTTAAGGTAGGCAGCCTTTTGCTCATCAGTTCTAAATAGTTTTCTCTTCCTCCCCTTTCCTATTCAATGCAGGTCGGCAGCTTGTTTTCTTCAAGATGGCCTCAAATCATATTGTGCCTGATCCTGACAAGATAACATATGTGAAGGTGACAGACTGACACCTAAAGTGGCTCAGTCTGACACGTGAGTGATAAGAGCTGTTTGTGTATAAGTATAGGCAGCTGTTAGGTAGAAGGTGGCTATGGCCGGAGAAATAATTGCACTATTACTCATTCTAATCTATAGAGTGCTAAAGGAAACTTTAAGAAATAACCTGCATGACCAGGATGAATGTGCAATAAAACAAGATTTTGAAAATGTGATTTCAAAACAAAACAAAGCAACCCAAAGCAAAGTACAAGAGATGATACACTGTTAAGAGTATAATTTTGGTTATAAATCAGCTGGCAGCTCTGGCTTTTCTAACCAAGGTTAGTACAACATTTCTGACCTATACATATGTGTCCAGGGATGAAAGCTGATCATTTCTCTGGGAAGCCTGTATCCTCCACACTGATATTTATTTGGGCATGTACAATCACAACAGAGGAACTGAAGTGTATCAGTTTGTCTGCTGAGTAGCAAACGTTACTGAGGACAATCAGCATTTGTGTTAAAGCTATGGAATATGCAATGCTGGCATATTTGTCAAACGGAAGGAATTGCTTATGTTTAGAATTGCAAGACTGCAGCTAATTTTCATTTTTGCTTCCAATGTTATCATAAAGTTTCATTTTTAATTTGAAAGAGCCATTTTGTAGATCTAGCAAATCACATAAGCATATGAATAGTGCCACTGAAAGGGCAGGGACTTACCCAGGTGCTGAGTGCTTTGCTGGATAGGCCTGAGCATATGCTTACAATTAAGCCCGTGCTTAAGACTTTTGTTGAATCAGTTTGAATTGTTCAGGAAGCCACATTTTTGACAGACTGGCAAAGCAGTCCAGCTGGTTGAACAGTACTAATTTAATGACTATCTTGCAGTTACTAGTACCTTTTTTCATCAGGTCCTTGGTTTTTTAAAGCATTGCTTGCTAATACTTAGTGTTAATGAAGTAAATGACCTTAATGATGTCAAATGAATGCAAGCCTTAATTCTATATAAAATGCATCTTAAAGGCAGGGTGTGTCTAGAGAATTTGCTTTCAGTGAAAGCAATGAAGTAAATGCTAAAGTGACCAATGTCATACCGTTTTGTAGTTTGTACAGTCAGGAAAAAATGTGCTTTTGTTTCTCAAATTGTTTATTTTTGTAAAAAAAAAATAAAAGATAAATAAAATTTCTTTTATTCTTGATTTGTATGTGTGTGTGTGTTTCAAATAAATGCCTAAATCCAGTATATTGTATGTAAACTTAAACTTGGGATATTTTTTCCAGAAAGGACTGAGGTTCCAGTGGCTCCCAGTGAAGGATCTGTTGGTGCCTGGAGTACTTGGTGGCCTTGTCTGTGTGGTTGCCTGTCACAAAGTGAGCCATGGTGGTTGGGCAGCCTTTGCTGCTCTGTGCTTTGCATTATGCTGGTATCAGTCTTTTAGCACTTGGAAGGGGCGGTGGTGAGAGCAGGACTTGATGAAGTTGCTCGTTGGGCCAAGTGGTATGTTTTCTCTGCCAGGGAGGGGCAGGGAAGGGGGAACAGGAGAGCCGGGGAAGCCGGGCAGCAGTGTGGCCATGCAGGAGAGAGGGTCCGGTAGTGACACCACTGACAGCAGCGGGTTTCATCTCACCATGGTTCCTCTGAGGTCACTGATGCCCTAATGGCTCTGAAAATTGCCCAGAGTGACGTCCTGGAATGGCTGTAACTCACAAATTATCAAACTCCCAGCCATAATAGCTCAGCTGATTGTGTCTTCGTGCACTTAGGAACCCATCAATCATACTGTGGTAATAAACAAACACTATGGATTCTTTTAAAATTGCTACATAAATCATGCCAACACATACTACACAGTTCATTGAAGTGATATGGGTTGTTGGCACTGAGGTGCTGGTATGTATTTTGAAAGTCTTTAACGTCCTGTGATTTCCTTCCCATTAAGCACTGCACAGTTCCAAAAATACTCTGCATTTAAAAACATTCTTTAAATTTAAATTCTTCAGTTGCATTCCTATGTAAAAAATGCCAACATTTAAAAGAAAAAAAAGCATCCAGGGTAATACTTTAGTGTTGTAGCAGGTAACTTCAATAATTTCATTCCATCACTTTCTGCACACTGGAAAAAAATGCCTCTTAAGTCAGGAATTGTTTATCCCTAAATTAAACAAAGTTGCCAAACCAATTTACATCAGCTTTTGCAAACAGAGACCAAGTAAGCAAGAAGGAAACGTAGCTGTGAGCCAAGAAGCTGGATTTTGAATTTCAGTGGTAATCAACTTTATACAGGCAGATTTTATAACTCTGGGAGTAAAGCTTTCCAGTGGAAATGCTGATTAAAATCTTAGTAAGAGGTATGATACTACAATACGGGAACTTAACAGCTGTAATAAGCACTGGTAAAATTCTGAATTTATGTGGAGAAAGTGATTTTTCAAGCAGTGGGTCTGATTCAGCAAAGTGCTTGACTGGCACTTGTGGCATGGAAACCCTTGAGAAGCCACAGAGGGGGAGGAAGAGAAGGAAACAAGGCACAAAGTGAGTTGGCAGGTCTGGGCCAGTCAGCCTGGGACCTGCGTCATGTTTTCTGTGGAAAAGGCATTTCTATCTGTTTTTTCCCCTAAAGTTTGGACTGCTTTTTACATTTCCTGGCTTCCTCAAGCCACAAGGTAGAAATATGAAAGAAGATACCCACAGGGCTTTAAACGGCTGCTGCCTGTGTGTGCACATGCACGTGTACGTATGTGTATACGTATTTATGTGTGTGTCATGCTGAACAGGTAGAGCTGATTTCCTCTGTGAAAAACCAGTTGCCTGCACACAATGAAGTGCTAAACAGGATGTTGAGTTCATCTGGAGAAGTGAGAGCTGTATGAGGCAGTGGGTGCTGCAGATCTGCCAGGGGCTGTGCTGTGTTCGGCTCAGCCCAGCGCTGCATTGCCCTGGCTGATCTGAGGCTCAGAGCTCCTCCAAGAGCTGCTCACTGTCTCTGTGGTGGTTTGGTGAGGAGGTGATTTGAGCCCCACAGCTGGGAACAGGCTCCAGCCAATGAAACAAGCGCTGACCTGCATCACCTCTGGCCTGACATCCTGAGGGTTGCTGGGGAGACATGCAGAGAGCTTTCGTCTTTGCTTAGACCAAAATAGAAATGTGTTCTTCTATTTTTCTGTGTCTTGTCCAAGCCTACTACTTTATCTCTGCTCCTTTTCCAGAGCTTTCTCCCCAAATTCAGTGTGTCTTTTTAAGTAGAAAGCTGAGTTCTTGTGTAATCAGTTTCAGAAACAGGTGGTCACAACTCACATCACATCTGGGAGAAATCTGTGGTGAAATTAGTGATACTGCCACAAGCATTCATTACCATGAGACAAAGGCTGAAAACAAGCGGGCCCTGTTTCCAGCTAAGAAGTTCAGGTAGGTTTGTATAAAGAGTGAAGGGGGTTGGATGGGCAGTGAGATGCTGGTGAAGGATCTCAGAGAGATACTCTTTCAACATGAGATAAAGGAGTTTAGTGTAGTACAACTACTTGAGATTTGCCCTACCTCTCACTGCTTCACTGAGGCATTTTGCGTAGTCCTTCTGCCAGCCATGATCGTCAAATTTTTTTGTGAGATTTGTGGGAATGGCAGAGTGGGGTACAGGCAGGATAGTAACTTGGCACGAAGGCAGCTCTCCCTGTTGCCAGTTACTGTCTGTGGTGTGGCAACCGCAGGGGACACTGTCCTGGAGCAGGACCTGACCGTGGTAGGTACACAGTGAAGGCCTTGGCCCTGCTTCTGAAATTCACCTTATCAACTTGTACCAAGAGGATTGGTAATTCAAAGCATATGGAAGGTGGTAGTGAATATCCAGAGATCATATTATGTTGCCTGTCAGGAAGTAATAATATGAACAGTGACGGTATGAAGAGTGATGTTCAGATTTAGAAGGGACAGCCTTATCTTGTATTCTTTGGTACTAAATTCTGTGAGGGCTTAACTGCAACCTACTGTCAGGGAGAAAAAAAAATGAGTGGCAAGACTGTTAACAAGTTTTTTTTTAAGGAAAACATATCCCTAACCTTTTGGTCAAAATGTGAAATGGTGTTGAAAGAAGTCAAACAGATTCGGGTTGAAAAGACTCATCTGAAATTTTCATCAATTGACTGCAGAAAAAAAAAAATGGGACTCGAAGAAGAGGAACATTTGTGGAAGGCAGGCAGTATATAAAGACTTCACAATGACACTCTTCGTAATGTTTTTTGAGATGTGATCATTGAATCCTTTTTTGTTGTCATGAAAATACGGGTTTTTTCTCTCTCTATGTTTTAAGCAGAAGTGATACATACTGGGCTGCCCTCCTCTGAGAGCTCCCAGGGCATGCAGAGTCCCTGTCTTTCCTTCAACACAGACACAGGCCTTGGCATTTGAACTCTTAACAAGTAAGTTTCTTGCAAGTGAGTAGAAATTATTTTTTTCTGATTGGAATGGATTCTTTTAAAAGGTACATTTGAAAATTGTGAAGGAAATGATGTTGTATCACTTCCCTGTGCAGTTGTGTACAGTCAACAATTGCCTTTGTGCAATAAGTGCCCCACTTCCCTGCAAACTGATGGGAAATATAATTCAGTAGGAGCCACCCTCATTACGAAACTGTCTTTGATGTCAAGCCAGAGGGCAAACAACACATTTATTGGAAATTGTGGCTTTTAAACAAAAAATCCCTGCTAACCACAGTTTTTCAGCTAATGACTGTGAGGTTGAGAAGGAAGACTAAACTATCCAGTGGCTACTTGAAATGATAAAGCCAGAATCTGATCTTACTTAGCTTGATTTTACCAGTGTAGATCAGTTAATCCCTGATTTATGTTCACATAAAACAGAATCAGACTGTTAGATTTTCAAGTATCTGTGGAGGAGGAACTCAGTAAAACCTACCTCTTGGACCTAAATACTTGAGCCATCTAAGTGAGGAAAAATACACTGATTTTCCTATATATACATGTCCATGTGAGCATGTATAGGTTCCTGTGAATTTTAAACAATGACAACAGGAAGACTTATTTTTCTTTTAGATGGAAGCTTTAACAAGATGCAGAAAATTAAAGACATATTATTTAATAAATAATGCCAGGAAGGGAATATGAATCTACACATTTACACTCACTGTTTAACAGGAATAATGCCAATCCTATTTATCATCCTTCTGCCAACTTCAAGTATGCCCTAAGAACAGTTTCCAGTTTTCAATACTACAAGTACCTGGCATGTATGAAGATACTGCTACAAATTGGTGTTTATGAATTACAGCTTTCTATAAATAGACTAGAAGGAATGCAGAGCAGCCAGTCAGAGAAACAGTTGACCAGGGGCACAGTGGTGCTTTTAGAAGTGGGTATATTTAATGTTTTATACAAGAGCTTGGTTTTGTGCAAGTTCATGACCTATGAAAAACCTCATATGACTTACTGGCAGGTATTGCCTCATTCTTGGGCACAAACTGTTCATCAGCATGTGTGCTGCTATTTCTACATGTTTTACCATCCTGTCCTTTAGCCTCTAAGATTTACAAACTTAAAGCTTGTTTAAAGAATGGAAACACTTCAATTAAATGTCAGGTTTTCATCTGTACATGGCTCTGATTTGTGATTCATTATAGAACTTTGGTCAATGACAGCTCTTAAGCAGAAAGAATATTACAGAGGCAAAAAATAATGCACATTTTGTCATACAGGCAGTGAATTTGTGAACAGACTCTGCACTGTCTACCTGAAGAATTGAAAAGTTTAATGACTTGGATTATGGGTCAAGGTGGCAGATGTGAAAAGAAATCAACATTTTGCTGCCTTATATTGCAACATATTTTCCATGGCCTACAATTATTCTGATATACAGTCCATTTCTTCGAGATCGAGCTCCTGTAATTGTGTATTCATAGGTGAACAAACTTCTCTTTGCCTCTTTTTACCAACTACTAAAGAGTAGAAGAGAGCTCTTATGAGTGTAATCATACTCTTGCAATTCAGAAACCAGTGTAGCTGTGGTGCAGTTGATTTTGCATGGCTCCCATGCAGTAACAATCAATGGACAAGAATCAGCACCTAAAGTTAGCAGTAATTCCAAAGTGGATGTTCCTGCTAACCAAAAATATCACTGGATGATAAACCTGCCTCATTCTAAAAGAAATAGGAAAGGGACACAAGAACTATATAGTAAAAAAGGTGGAAGAAAAGCAGAAATACAATTTGTGTAATAATTATATAATTTGCTGTGGGGGGTAAAACAAATATGCAGTCCAAAAATTTCCACCCTACATCTCAGGGGAGATTAACTCTTACCTCTCTGAAGTCACAAGCCCATGTAATACCAGTTCACAGTTTCTTCAGTATCCTTTGCAATTTATTCCTCTCCAGATTTCAGTCCTCCCATTCTTACTCAGAGATGGTGGATTCCTTGTGTGTGACAGAAGAAAACTGCAGCAATGCTGTGGCTGCTCAGCCAGCCTTGGTTCCTGCCTCATGCTGCAATTCCCTCACCACAGAACTTGCCTTCACCTTGCTTGGGGTAAATTCAGTGTGTTAACTTAGTGTTCCTAATAAAAATTGCTATAGACTGTTTGCTTATGATGAGATAAAGCACCCTCCAATGCCATCTAGTGATGCTGATAGAATCTTACTCAAAACCCCAAATCCTGTGCATTCCAAGTAAATGTTACATGTGTGTATACCATGAAGTATAGTTATGCTTTCAGAGCAAACCCTGAACAGTGTTTCTTCAATGAATTTCAGCAGTTTTTACTAATTTACTCAGGCAATTTACTATATACTTGTATATGGCTCTTTTTTTTCCTTCTAAATTGCTTGGTGATGTAAGAGGCAGCTGAATCTGCTCCAGCTGTCACCTGGGACCTTGGTGCCATATGCCATGTTGACTGCCCTTAATTCAAACTCTACCACAGGGCAATGTGAAGCTGCCTGTTCAGTACCTTCAAAGGGGCACGAAGCTCACTTTAAAGCAGAGCTCCAAATGCAGAATCCTACAGAAAAATGCTAATAATTAAAAAAATGCATGTTGTTTATTGCAGTAAACCATATATGAATGGCATCAAATTTCTGTTGCCATGTCCTCTCCAAGCTGTTGAGGCTGATAAGGTTTCATACAGCCACAGAAAATCTGGGGAAGGGAACACAGAGGGGATGGAGAAGGGAATGGCAAATTTGCTGTGTTTAATGTATTGGACACCATCTGTATTTTATTCAAATAGGGTTATATATTTTGTGAAAATAAAAACCAGCCTCATGAGTCAGTGTGTGCAAAGCAGTCACTTGAATATATATAATGGGAAACATGTTTTAGGTTGGAAGTTGCAAAGGGAAATCAAATGTTTGAAGTGTCAAAGTTGGAAAAATATAAAATGCGCCTGACACCGTAGCTATTGAAGCCAAAATTAATAAATCATCGTCTCAGGAAAGAAAACCCCACCAAGTTCTTGGCTATAACCTTCATTTTCCTACACTCAAATAAAATTACATACAACCTGATAATTTAACCAGACTTGTCAATAAGAACTGATGGCTTCAGCAGACACTATCACTTCATGCTTCAGTGTAGACTTCAGAAGCATCCAGTAATTTATTCAAGAAATAAATTTAATGTCAAACTTGTCTCTTCAAGTTGATAGATAGAAGAACCTTCTGCAGTGGAGCTGATGTGAAATATGCCATATTGCAGAACACTAGAGTAAAATTAAATTAATGCCAGCTCAGTAGTTTATTCCCCATGTACAGCTTTTCCTGAGCAGTTATATAAAAAGTATTTTAGTATCTTTCTTAGTAGTGCAAGCATGACTTCCAAAAAGGAATTTGAGAGAAACTTTGAGGTTACAATAATAGGAGCCTGATTTTACACTCCAGTTTCTGTTGCAGTCTCAGTATTGATTCTGGTCAAAGTTGTAAGCCATTTTCTCTTCACGTTAGGCTCAGTGTCAGAATTGTGATTTGCAAACATAGTAACACCTATCTGTGTCTGTCTGGGGAGAGTTACTGGGACGTGGTACTTCCTGGCTTTGTGTGCATCATGGTTTTATTTATAACAAACAAAGCAGCCTGATGGAGAGATGGGAGATATTTTAGCTGCAACTTGACATGCAATTATTTGGGCAAACTGAGGCCATTAATTTACTGTTTTAGATGCATACATACCAGTTTAGTTATTTCCCAGAAGGAATAGTCCATGGAAATTGCAAATCAAAATAATGATTCGTTTTTATTTGCTGAAAATAACGTAGCTGGCCTTTTACTTGCTAAAAATATGTTAGTTGGCCTAAAGCTTCTGCTGTGTAAAGCCTGAACTGAATGCACCAGTGAGGGAGCGATCAGTACTGGACCCCAAATCTCCCTTTCCCTCTGGCCCTAGGCATATGCTGCAAAAGCCTTTTCTTACCTATTCAAGTGCTGTACAGGTCTTGGAGGGCCTTGATGCCCTGGGGAGCAGTCACAGTGCTCTACCTACTCTGTTCTCTCTAATTTCTGTCCCTTTCCCACCTGTGACCTGCAGTGAGCAGTGCAGCTTCTCGGCCATGGCTTCACACTGGGAGAACACCCGAGCTTTGCCTCATGGATTACGTGCAGGTGTGTGCTGGACTTGTCCTGAATGGTGCCAGGGAGCAAACTGGGCAGATGACACAAACTCCAGTTCCTTCCCCTGCACTAAGCAGCAACTGGATTTCGAAAGGTCACGTGAAGTCTGGTATCGAGAGCTGTGGTGACACTGAGAGTCTGTCATGCAGGCAACTTTCATCTGCTCCAAAGTGGCCTTACTGGGGCTGAGTAATCAGCCAGTAACCCCTGCTGCTGTGTCTGACAATGTCCAGCAATTGACCTCGAGGGAAAGAGTAAGTACAGACCTGACCTTTCCTCTCACAGTCTCCTCCTCTCTGTCAAGCAGCTGATCAGGATTTCCATGAGGTTAAATTATTAAACCATCTCCAGACATTGTCTATACAAGTGTTATATCACTTGTCTTGGCAGCTGGGGCAGGACCAGTATCTCCTACTTTGAAAATAAGCTCTTCAGCTTAGTCTTGGTGCATACACAGCAGCAGAAAATTGTTGTTCTGCGACTAAGTGCTTTTCTATTGGCATGGTATCTTAATTAAATCTACAAATGGAGCACATCTTTTGTGTTTTCAGCAATTTTTTTCTTCTGTAAATTACTTTCAAAATTTGTTTGTTTGTCAGCCAGAAATGCTATCCAAGGGAAGTTGGAAACAATGCTCAGCTTAGAATCTTGACACTAGCACGTACGGTCCACAGAAGGCCATTTAAAACATTTGTTTAGCAAAACCTCACTTCCCCCCAAAGAAAGTAGGGTTTTGCACCATGCTGGAAGATTAATTTTAATGTCTAGCAGTGGATATTTCTACATGCAGATTGGAGTTTCTCATTGCTGTCCCCAAGAGTTAATTTGGAAAGTTTCTGAAAGCATTTGTGCTAATGGAACTAAAAAGGGTGCAATACCACAATCTTATTGGCATATATTACTATTATGTAGAACTGGACTAAGCAGTGAGTTTCTGATTTTTCTGGGCACACTGAGGCAGATTCAGTGTGATCTGATCCTGTAGTGCAGGATCTCCAGTCTCAGTTTTTGAGTTCTTGTCCACAATTACCTTGTTGAATGAATGGCTTTTAGGTTGAAGTAATTCAGGAATTATGGTGAGGTAAATGAATGCTGAATTTGGGCTACACCTGTTATTTAAATGTACTTACTAGACGACATTTATTTGCATGAAATTGTTTTCCATTCTCTAGTTGCACTTAATGTGATAAACTTGAGAAGCTCAGCAATCAAAGGTATTGGTTACCCTGTTTCATATGCTGAATACCTTTGCTGTAAATGAACATAAGAGATCTGATATTCTTTTCAATCTGGGTGAAGATTTTCAGAACAATTCTTTATCTCCAAATGTCTAAGTTTCACAGATAAAGTTATTCAGCTTTCTGGTAAATGTAGAAGACCACTAAGAACTAAATACAAAGGAAATGGACAAGATGAGATACCCTTACTCTTGAAAGCAACCCTTGAGAACAACTTGCATCCTGTCTCCAAACCAGAAAATACTTGAGAAAAACTGCAGGAGTGCAGAAAAGAAATGAGGAGAGAGCAAAACCTGCCTACTTTCCCTAAACTATTGTGATCACTTGTGGAACTCAATTCAAAAACTTACCTCTGTCACATGAGGTGCATGAGGGGCAAAGAAAGCTTAAGACATTTACATTCCAGCTTCTTTAACTTGCCTTTCTTCCTCCTTTTAGTTTCTTAGTCTCTATCTATTCATAATTAACACTATAAGTTTTATACAGCAGTTGTATGTGAATTGATGACTTAAATTGGAGTTGTATGTGAATTGGTGACTTAAATTTGTTTTGTCATGGAAAGGTCAAATTTCTCCTGCCAGCCCATCCTTTCTGAACAGGACTGCAAAATGTGGGCTCTTCATGCAGCCTTTGCTCTCAGGCGAGTCCTAGCCCAGTACAAACAAAGCTATTGACTTCAGCGTGTCTGCTCGTATGAAAAAGGCCTGTAAGATACAGCCTGTACATTCCAAATTGCCTCTTTTTTTGTGCCATTCACACCAGGGATTAATATCTATGGGAGGCTTTTGTGAAGCCATCACCCTCTTGCCCTTCCACAGCCCAACAGCAGCTATGATTTCAAGGATGCAGATAGATTTTTTTCTCTGTACTGCCCTTTGTAAAACAGCCCTTTAGTTGAGCTTGGGGAAACTGAAAATTTGCTTCCAGCCTGTAATTTAAAGTCCTGAATTGCCTTTATTGGAATACTGATGGAAGGTCTGAGAGCCAGTGCTTTTCAGTTCCCACTGCCTGCTTATACTTCTCTGCCCTCTGTCAAAATTTCAAAATTGGAGAATGGCAGTGGTTGTGGAATACAAGCTGTCCATTAGCTCACCTAAGAAATGATGCATTGAATATTCATTGTTCCCTCTTGCAAAATGTCATTTTTCCTTGAGTACTGCTTAAAGCAGTTCAGAGAATACATTTGCATAAACCATTTGTCAGAAACAGAAGCCTCTTTGTGAAGAACTATTAAGAACCGCATAATCTACTTTTCTGTTCTTATGCAAGTTCCAGGGAGAAGACAGAGTTCCTTTGTAAACAGAATCTAAATACAAGTGCTGAGTATGTTTTTTCTGCAATCAAAATTCCACAAATAATAAAATTGGAGTTCAAAACCAGAAGTACCTGAAATTGTTAAATGTAATGTTAATGATTTCCTGGCAGTATACGAGATTCAGAAAGTTTAACTCTATTAATATCCATGCTATTTTGACCGAGCTGAACTCCCCCTCTGCAGTTCTGCTAAATAAAGCTGTAATTAATCTGCAATACAAATTTGTATATCTCCAGTTCTTAGGGAAAAGCATTTTTATAACACATCAGGGGAAACTGATTCTGTAAATTCAGTTGTGGGTTTTAATAGCCTTCATAATTCATTGCTGTCTCAATGACTTTCTGCATTTATTGCCTGTCTGAGCCCTTTTGTCTAGATAGGTGGCCTTGAAGGTTGCTTTTTTAATGGTACCACCTTTCCTCCTTAACGTTTCATTGCCCTTCTCCAGTAGCTGATCTCGTGCACACTTAAAGAGGCCCTCCAGCACCTCCGTGATCACACGGATTGGGGTAAGTAAGCCAGATAAGTCAAGGCAAACAAAGCCCAAGTGTGGCACACTGAGCAGCCAAAGAGATTACTGCTCATGCGATTAACATCTTTTCATGCCCCTTCTCCCACCGCAAGATGGTCTTGTTTCCTTTTCAGTGGACAACATAGTTCAAGTATTTACTTGTTGCATTTCACCACAGTGAATTACTCAGGCGGTTCTGCCATTCCCTGGGAGCCCCTCCCATGCCTGGCTGTGCTGCAGAGGGAGGCGCAGGGGCAGCGCTGCTTAGCGGGGAGGCACTGCCAAAAAAGCTCTGCAAGTGCTCTGCTAGGCACTCTTGGCAGAAAGCACATTCGTGTAATCGCCTACTGTTTTTATTAATGGATAACTCCTTGCTCGAAATGAAATATGAAACCTTTGCAGATAACATGTGCCCTCGGTGCACGGTGACAGTCATTTGGATTAGCAGAATGCAGCCAGTTACCTGCAATTATTATCAACAAAAGTCATATGGACTAATTATATGTCACCTTTACTCCCAGAGTACGGGTCTCCTGCCAGCATTCATTTACACTGGCCAGCCGTGCAGGTGCTGAGTGCCTCCTGATACCAGGCAAAGTCATGGTGCCCTGGTGTTTCCTGGGGCACTGCTGGACCTGTCTGGAAGCCCCATGACACTGTTTTCTCTGTGCCTGGTTTTCCAGCTGATTACATTCCAGATGCCAAATAGAAAATGAATAAATTGATAAAGTTAAAAAGAAGAAAAAAGAAAGGGAACAGTATTGTAACTACTGAACACAGGAGGTCTAGTTTAAATCCTCCACATTTCAACGATTGTGTGATATTTTATAATTGTGTAACAGTTCTATATCCAGCACAGCACCCATACAGCAAATTCTCCATGTGACTGCACTGCACTGCAGGCTAAGCCCAAACTTAAGTAGATAGAAATATTCCTCACTACACACGCCTTACATTATCCGAGATTTGGGCCTCAAATCCTTGATCCATCAACTTTATAGTTAATTGCACCAAATAGCACACATTCAGCAAGAGGAACTGAGATCTCTTTTTCTTGGGAGCTAAGGATAATGGTTCCTATTGAATTCTGCAAATGTCCTCTCTGGATTTGAAACGGATTTATTTAGCTCACAGCTGTTTGGTGTTTGCTTTCCATAACATTTGTATGATCAGACTTTACTATCTGAAATATTTGCAGAAAGCGGATTACTGGAAAACTTGAGGAAACACATTTCAACTTACACTTTAAATGATACCTTCTGGATGTATGGGGTCACAGATTCAGTGCCGAAGCCGAGCCAAATCAACCCAAGGCCTTCTCTCCAATGTCTGTGCAGCACAATCCAAGCACACTTGTAAGTGACTCCAGTCAAAAATTAGAAGTGTATCTGAAAGAGCGGACTGAGTTGTGATTGACATGCACACATTGAGAAAAGAGGCAAATTTCATCCAAGCCTTACGGGCTTGCTGCAATCCTGACTGAGGTTGCAGGTAATTTTTCCCATGGGATTTTTCACTCCAGGATGTCGTGTGAGTTCCATGCCTTCTTCTGTCTCTGTCCCCCACTTCCTGTGCTCTCTCACATTGCTACTGCCCCTAGTGGGATGTGCCAGCATGTGGTGAGAACAGATTTAAAACTATCCACCAACCTCCTTTACCAAGCCAACCACAGAACAAACTAATGCAAATCAGAATAGCGTTTGGTGGAAATACAAATTCTTTAATTTCATTTTACATTGTTTGACATCTTTGTTGGCAACATGGAGAGTGGGATTGAGCGTACCCTCAGCAAGTTTCCCAACACCACCAAGCTGTGTGGTGTGGTCAGCATGCTGGAGGAAAGGGATGCCATCGAGAAAGACCTGGACAGGCATGAGTGGTGGGCCCATGAGAGCTTCATGAAGTTCAGCAAGGCCCAGTGCAAGGTCCTGCCTCTGGGAGTGTTACAATCCCAGGCACAGATACAGGCTGGGCAGAGAATGGATTGAGAGCAGCCCCGAGGAGAAGGTTGTTGATTGTGTTGGTTAGTAAGAAGCTCAGCACAACCCAGCAATGTGCACTTGCAGCCCAGAAAGTCAGCTGTGCTTGGGGCTGCACCAAACGCAGCAGGGGCAGCAGGGTGAGGGAAGGAGGGGATTCACCCTATTCTCTGAGGGTTTTCAACAGCAGATGAGTCTTAAGCAGACATTTTCTCTTATCAGCATACCTCTCTTTTGATCTCTGATACATAACAGCTCATCCAGTACTAACCAACAAAGTTGGTTTGATAACTGATGGCACAGGTAGAAAACCGAACAATTTACTCTGAGGTTAATAATAAAAATACATCCCACATACCTATTCTGTCTATAAATCTGAGCTCTTGTAAACAGCTGTGGTCTTTAAGCAGATTATTTACTTTTGATTAGTAACAGCATTTAGCTTAGCATCCATGGATTCAACAGTTAGCATCCTTGCTGGAACGCAGAATTGTGCCAGATAATTTTTCCTGTACAGTGTTAATGCTCGTGGCTGGGGTGGATCAGGTGGCTTCAAACTGGGTTGCTCTGTGATGGTGTGTGAGTTTTATGTTTGAAAAGTTTATGAAATAAACTGGCTAGACATCAGAGTACTTATTTTCATCAACAGCAATGTTTTGTTCTGTTTTTAAATGTTCCTTAACTGAAGTTTTCTGGCTGCCTCTGCAAAGTCCCAGCAAGATTACAATTTTTCTGCTAGATTCTTGAACTGATAGTTATCACATGGGATTTTTGGGCTATAGTTTTTTGAAGACATTATTGCAGCCACACAATAACTGTCGCCTCTATTTAGCAAAAGTCAATCCCTAAACTCTTCCAAAAATCTCAACCTTTCCAATCAAGTTGAAACTTGGGTTTCTGAACCATCCAGTTGAAATTATTTTACAGAGTATCTGTGCATGACAATGTATAAAGGGCAAATCTATGTGCATTTTGTGCACTATTGCTCTTCTGGCTGCAGAAGCATGACATTGGTGCAAAGAATTTGGGCAGCCAGCTGGAAAATTTAATCCTGTATATTTTTCTAAAAATAAATTATTGTTCTTTAAAGACATAGAATGAAACAGTATGAAAATAATTCTTATATTGAAAGTATGTCCCTCTATGCCCCTTTTCAGGGGTTTTCTTCTGATTTTTCCATTCTTTATATTCAATATTTATATTGATTAAAAATTGTACTTGCATATTCCTCCTCTCATAAATATGTTAATTGGACATAAATTTGTACTGAGTTACTAGAAAACAAACATTCCAAATGAATGGTCTCTTGTGGCTTGCTGCAGAGGGGGGTGATTAATATGACCTCCAAATGCAAGAGGTTCTGGCAAACAGGATTAAAAAATCCAGACTTGGTGCATTGAAGTTTTTTGCAGAATGAAGGCCTGCCCAGAACCACAGGTTTTCGTGAGCTCTTGCACCCATTATCTCTTTCTAGTCTGACTTGGGTCCAAAATAAGGTGCCAGCAGTCAGCAAGTTCCATGTATCTTGCAGAAGCTCTAACTTATTGGCTGAGTGATGACTCCAGACTCAGCATTCCCTCAGCTCTCACTTGTGACAGGGATTGCCAAAGCTAGTGGGGAACCAGATAAGGGTGGAGGAACAAGCACTAAGCACTTCTTTGGATTCCTTTTGAATTTTTGAACAGTGACACATCATATGGCCTTGTGTTCCTGAGATAGCCTAAGGCTCTGCCTTCGCCGAGGAATAATGCAGAATCATTATTTCTCACTCTGTTTTCAGGCATGAAATTAGTAACTCCCCTGTTGTGCCAGCATTTAAGAGTTTGTTACTGTAGCAGGAATCAGGGTTATCAAGATCACCTTTATTCAGGACCTGGTGGAAGAGTAAGTTAGCAGAGTGGCTATAGCCTGGGGATCTCCTGGATTTAAAAGGAAAAGGCAGGCTGAGAGCAGCAGGACTGTGGTTCTGGTTTTCAGAGAAGTTTAAGACATTGCTCTGGCACATAGAGAGGGACCATGATCTCCTGGAGACATCTCTGCCTGTAGCAGGGTAATTGCTTAGGTGTTGCTTGAGCCTCCCCATCTCTGCTGGCTCTGCTGTGTCTATGCTGATGCCACAGAGAGGTGTGTAAAGCTGCATCTAAACCCGCCTGGGCAGCTGGGCTTGCAGATGAAGGTTTGGGAAAAAGCAACCCACTTTAAACAAATTCCTCCATGACAGATGCAGGGTGGGTGGAAGCATCCCGGGAAAGTGGTAGATATGTTTATTTGGCAAGAATTCTTTCTAATAGTCCCAAGACACCCATGATAGTCAAAATCCAAACAGAAGAGTAACTACCACATGTACTACCATCACCTCGATTTTACGACATCCCTTCCATCTGCTGAATTTACTACTTTTCTGGTCATTGATCTATCTGGGAATCCTTTTCCAATTCGTGTGAGTTTTATTAAATGTTGGGTAATATGTGACCCCATCAAGTGAATGCAGTGTCCACTTGGGAGACTTTTGTTCTATTCAAACCTCTGTTGACAATGCAGCGAGCTCTGCTCCGGGCTGCCAGGGGGGCGGGCAGCCGGGGCTGAGCGCGCTTTGATTGATTTGCACAATAGGAACGAAAATATTCCCAAAACTCTTGAGATCACTCAACTCTTCCTGCCAGACTTCCATGAAATATAACATGCAATCAATTTAGCTTACAGCCAAATTCTCCCCTTTCGGCCCCCTCTCTCCTTTGGTGTGTCAGCGAAGATAAATGAAAGAAGCAATAAGGAGTACAAACAGCAGTAGCTACGAAAGCAGCAATTGCCTGTGTAGGGGGGACTCATGGTGCCAGGCCAGAGCAGAACCCACAACAACTTGACCAAACACAGGAATGAATGAAAGGTCCTTTTGAAAGGGCAAAAGAAAGACCGTGTTGACCTCTTTGCAGAAAGAGGAAACTTCAAAGGCTTTACAACAGTTAAAAGACCCAGTTACACACAGCAAAAATGACTTGCATTGGATGCTAACACGGCAAAACTAAACAACCTCACAGTAAGAGATAGAGCAGAAGGTGGGGTGGAGGGGGCATATTTCCCCTAGTCACTGGAAAAATGTGGAAAAGGCTAATTCTGTCCATTTGGTGTTAGGTGTAAGGTTCTTTTGAAAGCCATACATGGGAGGAAAACAGAAATTTAGACAGAACTCCTAACAGGCTTTGGAAAAGTCAGGCAAATGTTTCTCATCAAGAAATGTTGTCACCATGTGCCTCTTTTGGAAACATTTGGTGGTTCCTTAGGACAGATATGACAGAAAATGTGTCTAAGGAGGTCAGAACTAAAGAAACTGGGTATTTAACAGAGAAAGCTTCTGAATGATCCGAGCGTTGCACATGATTTATGAAAACTGTATTGAAAGGGGCAAAAAAGTGCAAATTGCCTGAGATAGTTGCAATCTGCTCTTTTTCTGCACCCAAGCTACAGGTTTTTTACTTGCTCAGCACAGTTTGGAAGGTATTTGGTCACAGGAGTAGTTTTAAGCGAGAGAGACGGCTGCTGGCTGCAGTGACATTGTTTGTGCTGGGGTTAAGCAAGTGCATAAAACCTTTTGCTAGACGGCAAGGTCTGTCTGCGAATTCCAAGGATTTGAGAGCAAGTAAGTCACAGCACTCCAATGAACAAAGACTTTCCTCTTTAATCTGCTCTAGTTGGGAAAGATAAGACCTCAAATGGAATCTGCTTCAAGACTAGATTACACATTAAGATAAGCATAATATGATAACGACCAACTGACACAGCTTCTGTAAGGGCAAATTGTGCTGCTCTATCTTTCAAGAGCTCCATGCAAAAAGTGCATGAAGTAAGAGATGAAATGTATCTTTTGAACATAATTCGTGTGGAATTTCAAGAGGCTTCTGACAGGACCCTTTGTGAGGGGTTTTGAAATAAAATAAATAGCAAGCCACGTTGCCAACCTATAGGATGCTTGGAATTCATAGCAAATAGCCAATTTTAAATTAAAAGAGTAATGAGAAAATATATTGGATTTCTGTTTATTATTTGAATTACTTTGAAAAAACAGTTTAAATGCAATTTGTTAACAAATTATTCTGGATCAGTAATAACGTAAAAGGACCGTTAGACACTCCTAAAAATACTTGTATTTGCCCAAAACATTCATTCTTCCATCATCTATCAGTATTCTGGCAGCTGGAATGAAAAGTACTATGTGTTAGAAAATATAATAAACTTCTCATTATTGTAATGGACTTTGATCTAATATGGTTCCCTGAGGAAGCAGATATGAATCACTGAGAATATTACAGCTTAATGAATGTGCCTTTCCAAAATAAACTAACAAAGAGATGGATTAGAGAAATACTATACGAAAATAATACCTCAATGTAATAATGATTTAATAGAAAACTACCAATGATACATTCCCTGTTGCACCACCGTTCAGTTTTGGATGCCTCAATTTAAATAAACATGCTATGCAGAGAAAGCCTCTGGAGAAGAATGACAAAACCTGTCAAAGTCATGTGAAGATCTGCATGAATGATTACCCCAGCTATGGGCATTTGACATATAAAGATGAGGTTAGCAAAATAGCAGGCAAAATACACCTTCTTAAATTAAACTTTAAGTGCTCATATTCAAAGTTGTGGGTTACCAGATGCAGGGTCAGTCTTTTTCAGCATGAGACATGAGAGCCCATTTTCTTGAGAGCCATTGACATTTTCCTTTGCAGTTTCCTTCTGCAGATGTTTTACAAAATAGTCCATGTATCCCTTTATCCACAGCACATGAGCTGAAAACGACTGGATTAATGAGACTAAAATGTCAATTTCAGAGACAAAATAATGAATGTCAATGAGAAGAGTAGCCATCCATTTCGTTCTTCTTTGCCACTGTATAAACACTTCTAGGCAACTGATTGAACTCAGATTCAATACATTCAGGACACCTCAGTTAAAGGAAATAGTACTTTATCTAGTTTTAATAGTAGCCAATTTATGATTCATTGACACGTGTCCTCTCTGGCTCTTGTGTAGAAGAACGTTTTGATTCCGTTTTTCAAATCTACATAGGAAATTTTCAGTTTTAGGACAATTTCTCAGTTTGGTAAGGATTCATCTATTTTTTTGTTTTGTTTTCTCCTTTTTTTTTTTGGTATCAAATAAAAAGGAATCTACTCTAAATCTATATACATGCAAAAATCATGTCCTTAAAATTTTTACCACAGATAGTAATTCCATAATATTATTTAGCAGAACTTTGTTCTTTACTGAGCAATATAAATGCTCTGAGGAATTTATACGCCAGTCTTTACTGATATATAAGTTGATATGTTTGGAATAAAATATCTGTTTATAAATCACCATTTTTCCAGAATGCCACTGATATCAAAGTCCAGAATGACTAAGACATTAATGCAATTTTGTCTGTTGGGGTGGTTTCATTTTTCTGTGAATATATCAAATCAATAAAATGAGATGAATGTCTACGGTAAAGCCTTGTGAATGCCCTGTATCAAACCACTGTATTTGTAGTAAATATGGCATGAAAATAAGAAGCTACTGCCTTCTTTTCTTCTATTGGTGAGCTGTTATTTTGATACTTCCAAGTGGATAGGAATAAATGGTACATGCTTCAGCCTGTTGACTCACAGTCACTGACTATTCTTATGTGGATAACTGCAGTAGCATGAAGATTGATTGCCCTGCCTCATAGGCAGCAGCTGCCATTTACAAATGCCAGCCAGTGCTTCTCGTGGGGATTTGTGATAGAATACAGAAAAAAGCCAGAATTACTTCCATTAGCTGAATACATGCCTTTTTTTCTTATTTTGCAGTCACACTGCATGTCCTCACAATAATCTTTTTTAAAACACTAGCTGATTTTAAGTAAATTTGACAGAGGCTGCTGATATTTAAAAGGCAATTAAGTTCTTACAAATAGCATCAAAATCAGTGATCAAGTAGAATAAAGAGGTTTTTCAAGTGTCCCGTCTAAAGGAGAGGCTGTCACATATATTTATTGTACATCAAGGGATGTATGCGACTAAGAAATCTACATGCTCAAAACCACCAGGGTTTTGTAATTGTCAGATGCAAGCAATGCTTTCTCGAGCCAGCCTGGCATATGTGTGTCAACTCCTGTCATGTGTCATCTTGTGATCACAGAGTTGTGCTATTTCTGTGGCAGCTTGGCACCAAAGAGGCAAGCCATAAACAAATTTCTCTCTTTTCATACAGTTGCAGTTCACTTGATTTAAAATTAACAGCGAAATAATAACTTGGTGTTTTATTTAACAAGGTGACGTCATGCTGTAGCCATCACCCAAGCAGTTCTGTTTAGTTTGGAACCTGCTGCAGGGTTTTTAACACTGTGGGTATCTGTCTGCCTATTGATACATGTGTGTGTATATACGGGCATATATTTTGTATGGTGTATACCCTTTAACCAAGATTATCAGGTTGGGAACTTTCTTCAGCATGTTTTGTTTTAAACAGCACATATTTCTGCCAGCTTTACTCACACTCGATACTATCTATTGGTGACTTACTCCACTGGTTTTATATCAGATTGCTCAGAGATTAAAGAGCTAATCAGCAGGAGGCAAAAGTGCTGCCAAGTTTTTCAATTTTATCATGAAGTCCTGAGATATTTGGTTTTTTTCTGTGCCCTAGCTGCTGGGATAGGGGAAGTTCATGAGAATCTAAACTTCTGTTAAAGCTAGGGACCCTTAATGGCACCTTAGACTTGCTTGCCTTCCAGGCTGTGGATCTAAGTTGAAAATATGAAGCAAATAACCTCAGAAGGTCAAGATATGAGAAGTCAAATATAAACATTTTTCTTTCTTGAGACATTCTCATAATAGTTCATAATTTTCCAGTGTCAGTGATGAATGAATAGGAATGTCAGAATTTCTTCCTCAGCTTTAAAATGCTATGGAGTGACTTCAGAAAGGATGAAATATAGATATTTGGTTTTCTTCATGAAGAGATGGATCAGCATAAACAATATGTGGGACTGAAACAACAACAAAAAGTACTTTTATGGATTGAGCGGAAATATGGCCCTTCATCTATGACACTTGTCAGAACTATTAATCTCCTGCCTGGAATCAGATTGCTGAAACTGTATCAGTATTCTTAGCAAGTACAAGCACATGTGTCTGCTCACTCAAGACAAGCTTTTCCTGAGGGTGGTTTTACGAAACTTTGTGTTTCAGTGAAAGAGAGAAAAAGATTGGAAAGTTAGAAGGATCTTAAAAAACAAGGACATACCTTGTGTGCAGCCTGGGGAATAATTAAATGGCACAGCACTCACTGATGGGAAAAGGGATTCCTAACTTTGAAAGGAGTGCTTCCTGTTTTTTGGATTTGGGAAAGCTCTAATCAAATTGTACAACAAATAGAGTTGCATCAGGCAAACTTTACTCCATCAAGTGTAGAGGAAACTGAGTATAAAAAAAAAAGTCAAATTTGTTGTTTAAATGGTTAACATACCCTCATAATCCTATGCAAAGTGGTAGCAGCTTGCTAAACAATTCACTGTTTTCTTTTTCTGTTCTTGTTTGTCTGTACTCTTGTTCCTCATGAAATTAAGAGGACACACTAAGAAACAGCATAATAAATTGCAGCAGTCTAAGAACCTTCAGGACTGTGCCATCAGAAGTAATGGCCTAAGAGAAACAACATGTATTTTAAGAAACAGAATTAATCAAAATCACAGACAGAAAACCAAGTTTAATGTACTCAGCTTTAACTTTCCAGAAGTAACAGGTTTTCTCTACTGTGAAGGGTATTCTGGATGAAGCCACCTAAAAAGACATTGGAGCTAAACTGTTAAACAGAAGGTAATCAGCTAGTGAAAAACTCCCCAGAAACTCTCCGTCATTTCCCTCTCACTTGTTATTCTGTCTTTGGCTCGTCCCCAAAATAAGCCATGTTTCCTGAGATATAGCTCTCCATGGCTCCTGATGCTGTCTCTCTCTCTCTCCCCCATGGATACTCTCCCCAGCGAGAGTATCGCATGGATATCCTCTTTTGCATTTTTTATAACGTTCACATCTCTAGCTGTAAAAGATTAAATTAAAAGACTATTTGACCTGCCTTTTGTGGTCAGTGCCACTCTAGCAAGTAATAACATCACTGAAGGAATGTCAACTTCATGACCCATTACTCAAATGAGGCGCCAGCTAGGAAGAGTGAGCTGAGAGATCCAAGAGTTTTAAATTTATTGTCAAGATACAGCTAAAAATAAAAAAACCCCACCCCTCTTACAGTATGGGGAGTGGGAGGCAGAGTTAAAAAGAGTAGGAAGTCTCTCAGGTCAATCAAAAGCTTTAATGTGACTCTGGCAAGCAGGGTTTCTTTGCACATGAAACAGTTAATTCTGCTAAGTTGATTTTCCTCCTGAAAAAGACAAAATGTTTTATATCCTCCCTTAGTGCAGCCTTTGGATTTCTGGGCAGATTTGCAGCATCAGATTGGATTTGGATGGATGAGGATATACCAGTCACTCCACCTTTGTGTGATAAATTGTTAGAGAAAAGTTCTTCACCCAGAGGGTGGTTGGGCACTGGAACAGGCTATCCAGGAATGTGGTCACAGCACCAGCCTGACAGACTTCAAGAAGTGTTTGGACAGTGCTCTCAGGCACAGAGTGTGACTCCTGGGGTGTCCTGTGCAGGGCCAGGAGCTGGACTCAATGCTCCTGGTGGATCCTCCCAGCTCAGCATGTTCTGTGATTCCATGGTTACCCTGAAGCAAGGAGGGCCAGGTTGTGACTCAGCTGCTGACCTGCTGCAGTTTCTCAGGACAGATTGTTTAAACTCGTTCTCATTTCAGGGCAAACAGCTGGGGCAGCATTGGCTTCAGAAGTTTAATTTGACTGTCCTGTACCGTACCTAGCACAAAGTGACGATTCTTCCTGCCTCTATGCTCTTCCCAACCTCAGGTCTTCCTCATGTCTCTCCTGCAGCCTCAGTCTCCCTTGCCCTGTGGCCTTTCTCTGTTCATGTTTAACTCTTATTTCCATTTGGCTTTTCCATAAAGATTTCCCTTTTCCCCCCTTTTTTAAATTGCTTATCCTACTGACTCATCTCTTCTGGGCCACCCACCCAGGTATTCATATCCTTGAAGCAAAACTGGGAAAGGAGAGAAATAAATTCATCACGGACTTGGACTCTGCTGTCTCTGTTCACACACTTTAACCCTATTGCCCCACTCAGTCTGATACATCTTCATAAACTTAATATTCCTGCAGAATGGGTATTTTTAAGGATTTCTGTAGCCAATTGTGAGTGACATGAGTATTACCAGGGCCCCAAGACTGACGTGTGCTTCAGGATGCTACCAGAAGATAGACAGGGAGGAGGGTGGACTAATATCTGTAAGACAGAGCACAGCATTTCAAGCTTTAATGTAGAGCCTGAAGCACCTGGTTCTGATGAAGAAAGGCTGAAATACAACATTTGTTGTAGTCAGAGGTAGATATGTTTGTGCCATTGACAATCCTTTTTTGCGGGGCTGATGAAAAAAGTACAAGCACAGGAGACTCAAAAGTAAGGCATTGAAAGGATTAGCCAAGGACAAGATTTCAGCCCATTCTCTGGCACATGACATGCAATGTTATGGAGTGCTCTAGTATGGAAGAAATTCCAGAGACCCTCCAGGACTGAAGGACTTTGAAAAAAGAAATTAGTGTTTCAGAGATGCTCTGTGTAACTATATTCTCTTTTAGGTATGCAGAGATTCACAGCTTCTGCAGTGCCAAAGGTTTTTTTTTTTTTTATAAACTTTGTATTTGATCTTATGAAATTATAACAATGTATTATCTCACTTAGATTAATACAGGATAATATAGCTACATGAGGCAGTTATGAATTACCTGATCGGACTTTTGAGGGACTCCAGCCCCGTGGAATGGAGAAACACACTGTCTGTGCCAGGTTCTGCCATAAATTATACCCCTATGACTCCTCTGCTGCCTGAAGCAGTTTTGATAGGATTTTGGGAGTAGGAGTGAACTGAATTCAGACTGTTGATATAAACGTCTCCTTGTATGTGTGTGAAGGTTCCCATCTCTTCTTCCTCATTGATTCTCCTATGGCCCTTACTTGGATCAAAGTCCCAAAACAGCCATTGCTGGACCATTCTCCTGAGCTGCCAAGAACCCCTCTGTGCTCCTTTGGGATTTGCCTGCATGGAGTTTCCTGTAAGACTGAAAAAAGGGTCAAATTCAGTAAGTTTGACTGGCATCTAGAAAACTTTAACTATGAGAGTACTATTCTACTAGTAATAATGATAATAGTAACGATAATATTATTGGTAGTCCATTTTCCTATTACATTATAGTATTAAAATATGTTATTATATTTTTATTATTACAATAATTTACATAGTTTCACTGCAGTGAAACCAATTCATACATAAATGTATATAAAGAGGGAAACACTTTTAAAAACCTAGTTTCATAGCTGCTGAAAATGGCTCATTTTTCCAGGCTCTGGTTTTTCGGAGGGATAATCCCCAGCACAGTAGTAAGCCAAGACATCGTAGGCTGGAAACAAAAGTATATGACTCAAAAGAAAGGCTCTCATTCATGGCAGAATTACTGCAGCAGCTCACACTTCTGTGCTGGGACAAAGCAATCTCCAGAAGGGTGTGATCTTGGCTGAGAAGAAACAGTTGAAGTCCAGTCCTCCCCCAGGTTTGGTCTGTAGTGTCTCGGGGGCTGACAGGAAGGTCAGTCTCCAAGCAATAGCTCACCCTTCCCCGAGGAGCTGTGAAAAGCTGTGCAGGGATCACTGCCACAGCCACGGAGGAACAGGCTGTTCACACACAGGCTCACCATGGCAGAGGTCCCAAAGAAGCTGCCAGTGCTCCTTGCTATTTTGGCACCTAGAATCCATTTTTTCAGCAATACCCTGTAGCAGGTATGAAGTGTATCTGAGCATTGCAAGTTATAATGCCACAGAAGGGGGAAAACTCTTTAAAAGTGGCAGCAAACAGTGGAATACTTAGCTTAAACCTCAGCAAAATAATTGTCTTTGTGCCCTATATGCTGTGTGATTTATAGTATGGCTTCATGAGAGACCAAATGAAACCCTGGGGTGAATTTCACTCAAAAAGATCAAAAATAAGATTAATGAACTAGTGTTCTTTACCTATAGCATTTATAGGATTCCACTGAACAGAGAGGTCCCTTTTGATGCTAGGAGTCCAACCTATATATTTATATTTTAATCTACTGTTTTTTACGTATTTTGTAGAATGCAATTTACATATTTATACACAATTATTAATATGATTTATTACAGTGCCCCCAGACATGCCAAATGCTTTAGGTACAGTTCCACTTACACATAGTTCTCTGTTTTGAAGAGTTTAGTAGCTGGAAACTTAAGCTTGGAAATGTCTGCACTCAGGTATGGCTTTCCTCATTTTATGTGCAGAAGTGTTTGCAGGGTTGGGCCCTGTGCAAACAGCTGGAGTATGGATATTGCAGTCCTGAAAATCATGACTCTCAGACTTATTTCAAGGCCATTTTTGTTACCGTTTTGAAATAAAAAATCAATAGGTTTAATACTCTTCAAATCTAACTTTGCTTGGAGATTACTCAGGGATGTAAATGCTGGGGGGAGTACTCTGGGAATATCTAAATTTTGTCTCTCCAAAAGCCATAGCAAAATGCAGTGGTATGAAGGGGACTTGAAACTCCTTGTGAAAGAAATTACTTTGGCAGGACTGTGCTGGAATATAACCATACATATTCCTGTAGGGAGCCTTCTCTATGGAGGTTGTGGCAGGACTGAGCATGGATTTACAAGAAATTCCCATTAGTGCTTTGATCGATACATCTGGGGCAAAACGTGGGTTTCTCCAGTCCTAACATATTTCTGGGGGCAGTCATCTTCAATTTATCTTCCTCAGAGTGTGATGTGCCTCCACAAAATGCAGCACCAACAACCACGTGCCATTTTTTCACACCAACCCCCCTTTGTTCCCCACCCAGAGAGGCAAGACATACCATGTGCTGTCCACAGAGGCCACCCATCCCTTCACTGCTCAACACTGGGTCAGTCCTCTCCTAGAGTGACACTAGACCAAAGCTGGTGCTCCTGTACACCATAATTGCTCTCCAAAAATGCTTTTTGGGCAGGCCTAATGGGTTTTTGAGGGGGAGGGCTGGTCCCCCCGGGCAGTGGTGCACGCAATCCTGCGATGGCAGCTTGTGATTACAGGGGCACCCCTGTCCCGCCCGCCTGTCCTCACTGGGCCTTTCTAAACGTTCCTTTTTCCCCAACACTAACCCAAATAAACACAAGTATCCATAATGATGATGAATGCCCACCAAAGGCTAAAATAATGTGCAAGTTTCTAATTTGTTTTTAAATATAGCGATTTTATTTGTGAGGTTTTTTGTGTGAGCCTCTCAAACACCATTAAACTCATACTCAAATATTTACAATGTGTTTATACTTATCGTGCTCACCTCTGAACAAATTGTTTGACCTTATTTGCAAATGTGTTGCGAGAGCCCCCAATGACAGATGATCTTTCATAGGAAATCACAACATATAAGTGAAACTGAAGCTGTGCTGCTGCCCTGTGCAGTATATCAAAGTGCTCCGATCTCCCCAAAACATAAATTTGCAGTGCAGCCACCCTGGCAGAGCCCGGGTGGGGATGGAGGAGGGTCCTCCTTTAACCTCTGGTGCACAGACCTGCACTTCAGGGGTCAGTTTACGCCATGCGAGATGAGGGCATTTGACGTCCAAAACCTGTGGGGCTGATGCTACCCAGTCACTCAAATCACATAATTAATGTGCTTCTGGGCTCCAATAATAAACAATTCTGATGCCTACTCGCTACAGCCAAACTTCCCGGCCTAAATAAACAGCTTTTGACTTAAAAATGGCTCTTATCCAAAATGAAGTTTTCCATTGATCAACCAGTCCTGCTATGAATTTGTACTTTCATGATTGGCAGGAGTACACCAATTGGTTTTAGTTTCCCACTGATTATGTTAAGATTGAGAGGAATTATTAAATAATTATTTATGTTTCTGTACCTATAAATTTTATGCTGATGCTTGCTCACATTGTCTCCAGACATAGTAGTCACAGTTAAACTATGTCATTTCAGCTAAATAAATATTATCCTATTTATAGAACTAATGGAAGGTATGAAAAACATGAAGTAAGAATTAAGGGAAAATTAGGATAATTCAAATTATATCTTAATAATTAAGGTATAATTATTAATAAATAAGGTATAAACCTGAATGGCTAAAAAACAGTCATCTAAGAGCAAAAGGGGGTGTACTCACCACTGTGTGTCTTACCCCATTGAGGAACTGGAAGGAACATTAGCAAAAAGTTTCCCATTTGCCAATAAAATGGTTTTATTCAGGCTCTTCTGTTGTTGCTCAACAGCTCTACCAGCTGAGCTCTTAGTAAGAGGGACGCACTTCAGGGAAGTGTCTCCTTCCTCAGGTGACACTGAGGCAACTTATTGGGTGAGAAAAATGGTGAAGAGATCCTTCTAACCCAGTGAGCCTACCCAGCCCTTCCACCCACAAATTTTATGTTGAACTGTTTTTGTGGATATCACTGAAGCTGCTGTAAATCAGCAGTCCTGATTTACAATATCTGTGTCCAATAAAAGAATCAGGGCAATTACAGTTCTTCGAACAGGAGCCTAAGCAAGGTCTGTTCCCACTTTAGACACAGTCTAGACATCATTCCTCAGCCATCCTAAGGCCTTTCTGGAAGGACAATATTTCATAGTCATGTAATCATCGGCCCTTTGTTGACATGACCAATAAGAAAGTCAATTGGTGTCAGCTGTAGTGGTGATTTTGTGATGGGAACATCTGTCCTTTTTATTCCTGATGAGACTTAGTCTTGGTCACTGTTAATTGGGCGAGGATGAAAGCTCCAGATCCTGTTACAAGTCTTTTGAGTAAACTAGTTACTCATAATTTTTTCTCATAGTTTATCTCATTTGATTTGTAAAATTGTTTCCACTTGATGCTTTGGGCCCAGGTGCCTTTTGAGTAATAATAAAACCTTGCAGCAAGTCCATGACAAATCCAAGAGTTCCTTTCTACCTCTCCTGGTAGTTTAGATGATGCTATATCTGCCTCAGCCCTTCATGGTCCTTTAATTTTTCATGTCTGTTAATTAATCATTCTGACACAGAGTTCTGCCACACCAAAAAAATGTTGTAAATATCCTATATATAGATCTCAACTAGGACTAGCAACTAGGGATTTCTGCTTTGTTCTTTTATCACACATATGTTCTACTTTGATGTAAACATTGTTTCAAAAACAGTAAAAAGAGCTTTTTCATGTTATTCATAGATTATTCCATAAACATATGCATCCTGTCAGACACAGTAATAATTAGAAATAGCTGTAGATTCATTGCTAACTCCATAATACTTCAAACTGCTTAGATTTTTTAAAAAGTAAAGATCAGATGCACATCTTTGATTCTGGGTAGAAACCCTTTAAATTTCAATTCAGTTCCCTGTCACTAGGACGCATTTAATGTTTATAAGTAAGAAATAAATAGTAAACGCAATAAACTCACTACAATTTTATAATTTTACAACAAGAAAATTTCACATACAAAATTCATCTGGGTAGAGGAGATGAAGTTGTTTTAAGGGTGAAATTCAAAAATGTTCTTACAACATAACTAACCTTTTGTTGTTCATGAATGTGTTTTACTATCCAGATAAACGGATGACATATATAAGCCTCTGTTGTACCATACAGTTGCAGTCAAAGAAAAATTTAACATTAAAAAATGAAATTAAAAACCTTTCAGAGGGAGGGTGTATTTAAATGAGTCATATGTCATGCAGATAGCTCTAGGGACAACAAGATTGGAGAGCTCTGATAACCACTGACACATTTATTTTTAATTAAACGTCTCTCAGGCTGTGCTAGATGGTCTCTAGATAATGAAGTCGAAGTTTAAAGGTGTTTGCTCTTACACCTGTTCATGCATTGAACTTGACTCATCTTTCCTCCTTAGCTAGTAAGTACAGCAATGGCACTAATCAAGAAGTAAAAAAAGTGGGGTTTATTTAAACCTGGCTGTCACAGGCAGCAGCAGATTAATTTTCATCATATTTAATGAATGGGACCCAAAACTCAATGAACTCAACAAAAATATCCACGGTGCCTGCAAGATGGATTGGGCCCTTTTATACTGTCTGATGCTAAAGTTCAATCTGGCTACAGGGAAATCCTCTTGGGCACCCTGAGACCTCTGTGAAACACTGTAGTGCCACATTGCACGTGTCACTTTTGGCTGCCCAGCTCAGGGAAGGGTTGTGTCTCAGCACAAGGCCAGGCAGAGCCTCCTGGCCCTGAACTGGGTGCCTTCACCCAGAGGCAGCGTGGCTGCTCCGTGTGAGAGGACCCTGTCTATGGCAATTGTGCTGGCCAGCTTTGCATCCTGCACTTCCAGCCCCCCATTCTTCCCCTACCTCTTTCATAAACAAGCTTTTCAGGAAAACTCTGCTTTGCCAGGAGTGGTACCAAGTGACATGCTTAGTGAACTGTGTTACCCTGGGTAATTAAGAAGAGCTGAACCCCAGGTTTGTTACAAAAGCTTTAGCCACAGAGCTATTATTGACACTGTGTAAGTATCAACAAAATCATTGCCCACCGATCATACTTCAACCTTTATTTTTGAAATACATTAAATGAACTAAGGTTAATGCTAATGTCTCTGAAGATTAATTAAGAGTGTTGGAGAAGAAATTTTTTAAAAATACAGATCAAGAAGTAACGTTTTCCACCAGATGTTTCTAATGTAACTCTAGGAAACCAAGTGTCACATCATCTAAAAATAAGATTTGGCTCACTGGGAATTTCAAGTACAATTTTAGTCTCTCGAAAATTATTCCAGTTAGTAAAGAACAGACAGAAAATAGTTTTTCTTTGATGACATTGTGGATACAGTTTTCAAAAACATTTAGATAGATAGCAGATAATCTGACTTTTCTGAATCTCACAGTGTGCCTTTGACTTTGGTTTATTTGAGATAACATCACATCCATCACAAAGAACCTTGCAGAGATGCTTTCTCTTTAATTCTGCTGTGACAAACACAAGACCTGATCTACTTCCTCTTCCCCCCTCTAAGGCCAAGGAAATTCTTTTTGTTCACTGTTCTATCTTTCAAGTAAAAAAAAAGTATTTCTGCTATCAGGTATGCACTGACGTTCCCCCAAGTCAGCATTTTGTGCTAGAAAAATTAAATATTGTTAAAATGAATAGTGATCCCAGGGTTCCTTCTGCTGCTTAGCCCTACACTGCAAGAGGTGCTGAGCCTGAAAGGGTAAACTAGAGTTTTCCCAGCTTGCTAAGCTGAGTCCTCTGACCTCCTGTGATTGAGGCAGTGGGATAAAGAGTACTCCACCTCTCCAAACTCCTGTGCTTTTATGGCCAAGTGGAGTAAAGATTCAAATACAAGCAGGCAACCGGACCCCAAAATTTAACTAAGTATCTTAATAGATAACTGGATAAACCCCTGATTACACGTTGCCCATTGGCCCATTGTTCAGAAATGAATGCCCCTAGCAATCGTTCAGCAGCAATGATATCAGCAGTACTTATCAGAAGCAGACTGATGCCTTTGTACAAATGGCGCTGATAAAGGACTGGCAGAGCAGAGAACAATTCAAACAAGCGGGATGAACAAAGACGTGCATGGCTTATCTTTTGTGGCATTTTCCATGGCTTCAGAGTATCTGACAGTGGAGCCAATGGGAATATATATTTTCCATGATAACAGTTACATATGTGGCTTGCACTTTCGATGTCTCTGCTGAAGCATGCTCAGTCTCTTGTCTGCTGATGCAGGGCAGGGCAGCTCTGGCACATGGGATCAGCCACCACTGCCTGCCCTTTCATCACCAGTTTGTAAAGACAGGCATGGGATTAGAGCCTATATTGCTGATACCTTAAATAACCCTGCCTCATTTTCTTTGTTCATAACAATAACATTGAGATCACTGGGAATGATTCTTACTTCAGTTGCACTACGTGAAAACAGTGGAGCTTTTATCTTTTCTTATCAAAACCTATTCTTGCTCTTTCTCCCTCTACCTTTGCTGCCTTCTTTCCCACCCTCATTTACTTTTTGTCACTGCAGGCTCTTTGCTGTGCTCATTAACATCATAACCAAACCTGTGATGGCTTGCTTTTTCTGCCTTCAAAAGAACTAAATCAAATTTACTGTTATTGCTCTCTGAATTTAAGTTTGCACTAACTCCAGAAGGAGCTTTCTGGGTTTTACATTGTGGTAGAGCAGTTTCACAAGTGCAAAGACAGCAGAGTGAAAAGCCAAGAAGCATCCTATAAGAGAGCTTGGACTGAAAAAATAATGATTCTTTGCTCTTAGCTGTAATGCTTTATAACAAAACACTGAAGAAAATACTGCAGCACAAGGAACAGCCTTCCAGTGTTCATTGGGTGGCCTCTTGTGAAAGAAAGTTAAGAAATTGCGAGTACTCTGGGAATATCTTAGTTTTTCCTCTCCAGAAGCCATATCAAAATGCAGTGGTATGAAGGGGACCCAAAGCCCCTTGTGAAAGAAATTGTTTTGGCAGCAGTGTGCTGGAATATGACCATCCATGTTTCTGTGGGGAGCTTTCTCTGTGGAGCTTGTGGCAGGACTGACGATGTTAAGCTGAGACTTTGAGGAAAGCTCTGATAGGGCCTGCATGTGACCTCTCTATGGTTGATCTGTTCACCCCCCAGCCTGGACTGATACCAGGAGTTGCCTCAACCCAGGTGCAGCACCTGGCACTTGGCTTTATTGAATGTTGTGAGCTTCCCATGGCCCCACTATTAAGATTGTCCATGTCCCTCTGGATGCCATCCTATCTTTCAAGTTTGTCAGCTGCACTCTATGAAAACAGGGAGCCTCATTGCTGCCAGTGACTTTGTGAACTCTGACTTCTGTCTCCTGGTTGACTTGATGTTGCCAGCAGAACAAGCCATCTTTTACATTTGGATCAGGAATTTAAAGTGCAGTTAATAGATATGGAGGTAAAGGGAGGGTATCTCTGGTTGGTCTTCCAGGTATGGTTCTCGCTTGCTGAAAGGAATGAGTCATGGAAACTTCATCCCTTTTGCTTTTTCAGGTGGGTCTTAACTTTTCCAAGCAGCTGTCTGCAGTATGTGTGGCCCCATATCTCATGAGAGGCATTTTTGATACCCTCTGAAGTTAAGGTTTCAAAAAATGTTATTGAAAAAATATCCCTGCTAAGAATACTTTTTCTTCGGATAGTTATAAAAAGGGAAACCCGTGCCCTGAGTTTGAAATCCACATGTTACTTTCCATGTGGTTCACACATGTGTAACATAGGCATGTTTTTATGAATCGTTTGTATATTTCTCAGCCAGACTCCCATGTTTAAACAAATGTGGAAACAACACAATACAGCTGTATAAGGAATTTTTTTGTTCATAAGTAGGATCTATACATTTTTAAAGCTACACTTTTAGCAATAAAGAAATTGCCCATATTGCTGGTATGTACTTCATATCTTGATAAAACTTTTCATTCTTTTGGTCTGGAAGAAAAAGACCTGTGACCTTCATAATGATGCCAACTTAACATTGCAAGGATTAGTAATAGTCAGGGGTGAAGGTGCTAATCATTACTAAGATATCAAAACAGGCCTGTCTACTTGGCAAGAAAGTTAGTTCTGATGTTGTTTCCAAAATTATTAACATCTTATTAAATGAACCGTTTCAGAACTTGGGACAGTTGAACACTAAAAAAAGACTGAAAAGTGAAATACAAAATAAATGGACTTTATTGGCAGTTCCCTCTAAATATTTTTTCTATCCTTTTCTTTTAGACCATGAAAGGAATAGCTTTGGATGGTTGCAATAGCATATGAGAAAATGGCCTCATTTCTTGTACTGGATGATGTAAAATATTACTTCCTGAATTACTGTACTCTGAATCATCCAAGAAGTAGAGACCAAAAATCTGAACACATAACTGCTTGCCAAAATAAAGTGCTGAATTTGGACAGAGTGAATTTCAGGTGTCAGATGTAAGATGGTCTACAAGATAAGTGTCTGCTCCACTACTAATTTGATGAAAAGACAAGTCAAGTTCAAATTCTATATTGCCAATACAAAGAAAATTAACTGCCTTTTACTGGCATATCATTCAGTCTTTTTGCTGCCTCTCAGACACGAAAAATGGTGTCTGCTCCCACTATGACTGCTTGGAGAAGAGTAATTTCTAACCCTCTCAAACGGGTGCCACACACTGCCTTCCCCACAGTGTCTCTGACTGTGCTGCTGACACTGATGTTTCTTCTCTGCTTAATTCATGCAAGATACCCATTATGTTCATATCTGGGTTTGGTATCTAGGAAAAAATTTCATTCTCCCTTTTCATCTTATTTTCCCACTGGGAAGATAGTACTGGACTTATTCTCCTGTGGGGTCCTTCATGAAAACTATTACAGAAACATCTTGCACAGACATTGCTATTTTTGCTTAAGTGACGCCTTAAAAATCTGGTTAGGACCAGATTTTCAATAAAGTAAAAGTATTTTTTCCACAGAGTATGAAGTCAACCCAAAATATAAATGCCCATGTGAGCTCAATTAATGAGTTTCTATCACTAAAATGATAGTTATTCTAGGTGACTGATGATTAAACATTCTTTTATTGAAAATTTTGGTTAACTAAGATGATCCTATACTCTATAGAAAGAAAAGAGAAGACTCCTCTCACAAAATTGCCTACAAAGTCAGAAATAAAGCAACTGAAGCTAAAATTAGAGTTTACAATTACTTTTCACAAACTGAGCTTAAACAACAGTAAGCATTTGTGTCAGCAGGATGTTTCTGATGCTTTTGCACCATGCAGCACATCCTACATTTCAGCAAAATAATCACCGACAGCTTTAGGAATATGCAGTTAACGGAAGGCATGAATAGAATGAATCCCATCCAATTGTGTGGAATTCAAATCTGTATTAAAATTATTCTAGAAAAAGTAATATGATTGGTTCACTGGAGGAATTCTAACCCTGCACGTGAATAATAGATTTTTCCATTCCATAGCTGCATTATGAAAAAAGGAATGAGTGGAAAAAGGAATGGAGAAAATTTTAAGACATCCAACAATTTTAACATGTAGAAGCCCTCTCTGTGTTACTCAACCCCCTTTTTAAACTCTACTGAAAGTTTAAAACAAAAGTAGAAGAAAAGCCAAAGCATGTGAATTTAGAAATGTTCTGATTAAGTGTTTTGACTTTTGTGGATAATTTTGGGGGTTTCTTGGGTTTTTTCACTGAGCTATTGCCCACAGTGATCGAGATTTTGTATTTCTTAGCTTGCATTTTTAGCCTGTGTTTTTATGTGTATTTATGCCCTGTAATTTTGGTTTTATCCAGTGTTATCAAGAGATGGAAAAATGCAATATATCAATAGAGGCTAAAAGGTGCACTAGCACTGGTACCAAGGGAGAATAAAGGAGAGAAGTCCCCAGTGTTTGCCCCAAAGAAATAAATTTTCTGATTTCTTCAGAGGAACCTAGGTCAGAACGGGTAAGGAAGAAGTGTTACGTTACCTGACAGAACTATCTTCTAAGATAGCTTCATTTTGATTTACTAAACCTTTTAGCAAGGACTTACATCACTGAAAAAAAAAAAACCTTCTACAAGGGAAAACGTCTCTTCATTATCCAACTTTTCCCGCCTTCATTTGTGCTAAGAAAAGATGAATATGAAAGTTCTGAGAGCTGGAAAAATAAAGTCCTCTGTCCATCTTCACCTACAGCAAATTCATGGATGACACAAACAATAAACTCAGTAAATGTAGGTCCGACTTCAGCCATCCTGCATTGCTGAAGCAGCCACGGCAGCCAGAGCTAATCACTTGCTCTGGCCTGGGATCTATATAAACACCAATGGAACAGTCTCATGTAGTTTTGGGGCTGGGACTGATTCAACAGAAAATGCAGCAAGAGACATCTTGCTGGATTGCTGGCAGGATGCACAGAGTCAATATTTGTAATAGTAATTAGTTCTGGAACTGAGACAAGAGACTTGATACACATGTTATGGCATTGTCCTTTAGGTCTTTCCTTTTTGGAGTAAATAGTTATGTTAATCTAATCTTGCACAAAGTCTCTTTCTCACAGTTCTAAATTTCTTTTATAAGGGAATATGTCTAATTTAGCAGATGTTCAGAGGACAGCTTCTTCCTAACAAATATTTCTGCTAAAAACAAACTAATAAAGACTGGTTGTCAAAAATTAGTATTAAGATTAGAAAATCATAACTTTGCTGTAGACCGCTATTGAAGAATGCATTTTGTCAATCAGAACCAAACATTTGAAATTAATGCTAGCTAGATATGTTAGGAGCCAACTCCTTCCCTTTGGAAGCTTATTCTGAGGCTCCTACTTGGAGACTATAAAACCAGATGGAGGGAGTATCACCATTTACTCTGACCTCCAGCATAACTTAGACACAGGACTTTCGTAAGCTATTTCTCATTCCAAAAAGGCATCTGATTTAGAAAACATTCTAGCTCTGGTTTATAATGGCATGTGATGGGAATTCACATCAACCTTATTAAGCTGTCCTAGTGGCTAATCAGTCACTGTTCAGAATTTGTCGAGCTTCAGTGCTCAGACAGTTAAGCTTCTTATAATTTGATCTTTTGCAGCTCTGAAGAATTACAACATTTGTGTTGCCAAGCTAATCACTCTTTTATATTCTCCTTGACACAGGAATCTGTTGAGTTCCTGAATGTTTCAGTATAAGGCAAAAATGTCAATCCTTTGTTTCATTTTCCAAGTATTTTCTGCACTCTTCATGGTTCCTCAGTACTCAGTACAGAGTTGGGCGCCAGTACCCAAAGCAAATGTTTGGTGACTTTCCTTGTCCTGTTTATTAGTATCACATTTCTTCATCTAACCCTGAAATAAATGAACCCTTTCAGCTGTGGCACAGCATCAGGGACACCTCCATACCCCAAGTATTTCCAGAGCTACAATTTGCCAGATGCAGTCTGCTCTCTTGGCAGCATTCACTCTGCATAGCTGGGTGTCCTGCACTTGGCTATGCTGGAGCTCAGATTTACAGCCGTGCCTTTTCACACAGCAGCCCGGGTGACTCTGTATCTGTGATGGGCTGTCCTAAGTACCGGCTTTCTGTGTCATCTCCATCTTTCTCAGGAAGTAAGCAGGCAGGGACGTGACTGCTTGAGTTTATTTCAGCTCTGTAGAGCTAGAATGGATTTTCCATTTCTTATTTCTTTTTGGAGGCCTATTCAGTTGTCCAGCTTCGGACTATTTCATAAGGCTGCATAAATTTATCAGAGTGCTCATTTCTTATTCAAAATGTCATTGATGGTATTAAATTAAAATATCTTTCATAAATCTTGCTGAAAGTACACTATTAATTTTATCAGCCAACTTCATTGCTTCTTGCCTCTATCTTAGAAGACGATCTTAGATTCTGGCTTTTCATTTAACTAGCTGACATTAATTAAATAATTTTCCTTTGCTTCTTTGCCTATAAAGTACAATGCCAATTATTCAGACTCATTTCAGCTGTGCCTCTTTCACATTGTTTAAACATTTGCATAGGAGTGGCTTCATCCATCTCCAAGTAATTTCTGGAAAGTTTCACTATTTCATGAAAATGTAGTGTTGTACTGAAGAGAGTTCACTTACCCTTTCTGTTTTTAATCTTGTAGGAGGTTATACTGATAAAAAAAAATTCCACTACTGTAACTTCTATTTATCATGTTTCTTGTTTACTTGTGTAAGGAGGATTATTTTGCTTTCACTGAATGATAACAGTTGTAACAAACCCTGAGATAGCACTCTCTAACATTATTGAAAAGTAGTTGTAGGCCAACAGTTTGTTTTACTGACTTTACATGTGCCTTTATTTCATGAATAAATCCCCCTATATTACAGATTTTCATCTCAAAGCCTTTTAGGAGCAATTGCACCTTTCAAATTAAAATAGTACATCTGTGTATTTAAGATGGAATTAATTAAGTGTTTAATTGTATCTTAAGTACATGGGTTCAAAATGATTTTCCAGACACATATACTCTCTCTGGAAAAAAACCCCACTGATAATTCTCAAATGCTGCCATGACCTTCATCCCAGGCCTTCCACTGGAATAGACAGCACAAATCCCATGCCCATTGATTTGGCCAGAAATTCATAGATCTCTGTTTTGTTTTCTGTTCCAAAGCTGTCAAAACAGAGAATCCCAGTAAAGACATTCCTGATGTGGCAATCCAGCTGACATTTAGGGTCACAAGATTTGTCTGTGGATGCTTGAGACCATCCTGGGTAGGATGGAGCCCCACTGGCCTGTCAGCCTGCCGTGTCTATTGTAACTTGTGTGATGGGAATGGGGTCTGCATGGAGCCAGCACTGTAGCTATGGAAGGAATCCAGATGTGTGGAACCTCTGGGAGCAGGGGCTGCAGTGCCCAGGAGCTGCTGAGCCCCTTGTTTAAGGTCTGTGGAGTCTTCAGCCCAAGGAGCGGAATTCCTCCAGTTCTGCAAGAGCTGTGATTGTATAAACATACAGCAGGCTCTGGACAGGTTATTCAAGAGGTAAAGCCTCTTTTATGACTTATTTATACACTTTTGCTTTGGGCTGGTGGTGGTTTGGGTCAGAGATCTGTGTGGTAACAACATAAAGGAACTTGGGTGGTGGTTGGGAAATAGGATAGACCATCCATTTCTCTAGGTACCTTTACTTTTGGATATTTAACAATAACTTTAGTCCTCAGCAGGCATTCAGATTGCTTATCAACTTGCAAGGAAACCAAGAAAAATAGAAATAAGAAAATAAGAAAAATGAACAATTCAATAAGCTGTAGATAAAAACTCACAACTAGACTTCTTTCCAAATTGATTCCGTATGGTGAGACAGATTCTGCTTTCCATTACATGAATATAAATCTGGAGTCACTCAGCTGATTTCACTGGGGTAACTGCATTGAAAACAAGCAGCAGAATTTGGTCCAATGAGCACAGATACAGCTTATCCTATTGTTGATGTTCTTGCAGTGCACCAATATACTTGCAAATATTCAGTTCTGTTGCCACATGTTAAATGTTCTAAAGCCCTTATTTTGCACTTGTTAGCTTAGCAATATTTGGGAGCTAGAATACAGAGTCAAGGTGCTCCGGGAACCTGCTGTTTTCCTTGCTAAATAGTAAGTGTCTGTAATGAGCTGAGGATAAATGCCCTTTGGAAAGTTAGTGTGGGAGCCATTTGATAGTAATCAGGAAAACAAGAAGAAACTCTAAACCCTGATTTTTCTCTATGCATGATAAGAAGTTAAATAACTTCCTCCTCCTTCTAAAGCCCAGCAGCTGTGTTCAAAAACCCAACTCGAATGCTTTTAATAGAAATCTCAGCATGGTTAAAAAAAATTACCAAGTGTTCATTAACTGAATGTGCTAGGGTTCAGACAGACAGCTGAGTTATAGCAACTTAATACATTACTGCCTGGCAGCAGAACTGCAGGAACTGTTGGTTACTGGCCATATCTTAAGTCTGTCCCAGTTTTAAACTGATGTGATGTAGATTAAAAGTTAGAGAGTTTAAATTTTGATTTTTCTGCCTCCAACTCCACCAGTTGTGAAGCATCAGTGCTACACTGCAACTGATCAGTGGTAACACAACAGATATCTCTGTTCCTTCTAGTGACCAAAACATAGCAGCTTTATGAATTTGACACTGCATCCAGACAAAGTGCTGATTGTTGAGCTTTGACTCAGTTTCTTGCAGAGCTGGAATTAGCTACCAAAGTCTTGCATATTCCTTATGAGTCAGATTCTGTGAGTTTTTACTCACATAATTCGTGTAATTATTTATTTACACTGAAGCAGAGGTATTTCAGCATAGAAGCCCATGTCCATGCACTAGCCATGAGATCTATTGAACGTGCACAGTCCCTTTGCCAGCAAACCTTAACACATGAGGTACTGTATCCATCAGGAGCTGTTCCACAGCAGCAGCGGGAGGCTCTCCAAATGATTGCTGAAAGATGGAAGAAAATGCTGCATGAAATGGTTCAGCTGAAACATGTCAGAAGCTGCTGGTAAGCTTTTTACTCTCTGAAAGAAGAAAGACAACAAGCTGGAAATCAAGAAGTGATCTGAAAAGGTAGCAGGCAGTGTCTCGCCCTGAGGTTGAATGGCAGCTGATGGCGCCTTTCAATGAATGTTTTATTTCCTCAGCTTCTCCTTCTCATCCTGCCTCTAACCTGAGGTTGTTCTTTGTTGTCCAGAGATCAAAGGATGTACAATGTGGAGACACTGATTTTGACTAAAGGAACTTCAGAGAGTGTCTTTCTTCTTGCTCTGTAATTTTAACTAGCTCTAAACCGAGAAGTTTGTGTTCTGCTAAAATAACTCATACTGAAATTCAAAAGCAATTGAAGAAACTGAATTTGCAGTATCTCTTTAGACACAACTCCAGATGCCATTAAAAGAGACCAGATGTCAAGCATTTTGTTTTATATTCTAAAACAAGGGGCAATAAAAGTTTCTATTTGAATTTGCTCATTTTAACCTAATGGTGAATCACTGTGTAGATGCCCACATTTTTTAGAGATATAATCATGACAAAGGAGGTATGGATGCTCTACAGCACCATGATAACATCAGCATGTCCAAGACAGTGTTGATGGAAATGATCTCCAGATCTCTGTCTTCATTGTTCTGGTCACAGACAAAGACTTGACTTGACAGACACACAGGACTGAATTTTCCCACAGTTTCCACCAGAAGGGAATGGGAACTGTGGGCAGTGAGGTTGGGGGACAGAATCACTCTTGTTGATTATTTGATGTCACAGATTTGATTTTGATGGGGCTAAGAAGGTCATTTATATGCTCATTTTTATTACTGAGGAAATTACTAAAAATGAAAGGTTTGTACTTATACCTTATGCAGGAATGAGCTCCAGCTTTGCCTCTCACTTCTTAACATAGCTCCAGACTCTGCAAAGTGCTAAAGAAAGTTCTTCATATAAAACATATGAACACTTACAGGAGATTGCTGCCATGCTCTGAGACAATACTTGTTTAAAGATTGCTTTGGACCAGAGCCCAATTGAATTGACAGTGACATTCTGTCAGATGGTGCAAATCTGGCTCATCAGGGTGATGCTGTGACACATGTCTCATTTTGCTAGTTTTCCAGAACTTCCCAATAATATTTCATTTCTATATATTAAAAAAAAATTAAAATGTTTGTGAAGTGAAATCACATAGCTCTACATTTGACAACCTTCCATGAATGTGTTGAAAACATGCATCTGGCTTGTCACCCTGTGGTGGGTGATTCAGACTCTGCCTTTGATCAGAGAGGTCCTTGATTTGCAGCTGATACCAGGTATGTGCCACATACACTTCAGGTGGAACTTTACTGATAGTTCTTATTTCTGAAGCAGATCAAACAGAAATTAGAGAACCTGCCAGTTTTGTAGGAAGAAATAAGCATTTCCAGAAAATGACATTTTCCATCTGTTTAAACTTTTTTGTGGTGTTTGGTCTTTTCAGTGGTTTTCTGGAGCTTGCTTTGTAGCACTGCTAAGAAAGTTGGTGTTTCAAATTTCCTGGGTTTCATGAAAACCTTTGTTTTGGCTTTGGTTTGAATGAGTTCATACTCAGGAATTCTGCACTTAGGGTTAGGGTTCAACCCCCAAATCTCAAAGCAATTCTGTGCTAAAATGATTGAGATTTAGGCTGTTTATTTGTTGGAACCAGGGGACTTTAACCCAAACTAGAGCCTCACTGAGGGCTCAATTGAAACCTGACCCTAGTTTTACTAAAAAGCAGCTCAGTTTTCTAGCTAGGTGTATAGATGAACAGCACAAGCCTATTTGAACACTTCTGACTCACAGATAATTTTATCTCATAACACATTGCCAAGGTATGAAAACATTTTCCCTGGCTCATACAGAGCTTGAAATGTTGGTCTGACAGTAGATCAAGAGCCAGTTTATGCATGTGGACACACATGGACAGAGACTGGCCCATGCACTGACCTGACCAGCCAATGCAAGTTTGGATTTAAAAGCCATAAAGTTGAATTTTCATGATGCCAGAGTTGTCCTGAATGGACAGGTGTTATTCAAACAAAACACTATGGTAACATAGCTGTAGGAATTTTACCCAAGGTCTGACTTGTGCTTCAGCATCTCAAAGGAGGATTTTGTTTGCCTGTCGGTTTTTGTGTGGTGCCTCCCAGAAAAGAAATGGCCAGGCTGGGAGTCAAACAGAGCCTTGCTGTCCTGAGCTGCCGCTGTCCGACACTGCATCCCCGCAGCCATCCTGTCCTCCTCCTCCTCTCTACTCTTCAGCTATGGAAACTTGAAGGCTGAAACCTGAAACTCCTGGGCCAGCCATTTTTGCACAGCTCTCTTCCTTCACAATCCATCCATTTGGGGAAGGAATGAAAGCTCACAGTCTGCCTCCTCCTCAAAACATTTCAAACTTTCACTTATCTTCACTTAGAATAACTTGCCTGACCAGAGCGGGAGTCCAGGCGGTCCTAATTTGTCCATTTGCCAGAACACTTTGTAAGCAGTCAGCCTCTTATCTTTTGTGTGAGGAGGGGAAAAAAAAAAATGACCTTACTGTGCTAGCAGGTCATGTCATAGGTCATCCTTTCATTCTCCTCACAATCAACTACATTTGCAATCAAAGAGACAGCACATTTTCCACTAGCAAAACGCTCCTTTCAAAAGCAATTGGAATGCTTAGTGAGTGCCACGATTGTCCGGAGTCCATGAATTTTTAGGGGGAGAAGAGAATTAGAAAAACAGAAAGATATAGTGGATTTTAATCTCCCCATTTCACAGAGGCATATAATACTATGTCGCACAACAAGATGCTTTTTCCTAACAAACCTTCAGTGATTTCCTGTTCTTTTTTTTTTTTTCATTTCACAATTGTCAGAGCCATCATGAAGAGTGGGGGTCAAGTTTGTTTGCTTTTTGTCTTGTAATTTAAGCATTCCGTCCTGTCAGGGTTCACTCTCCAGTGACCTCTGAATTAATCTAAAATTGCCCAGAAGAACCCAAGTGCATGCAACTGTGGGAACTCATCTGTTTGCCATCTCCACCCAGAGCAGACCTGCAGCACAGTTTGCCACTGAGTCTGAGAGGAAAGGGTGAGCATGCCTGTGCTGGCAGCGAAAGCTCACGGGCTCTCTGAGCTGTATAAAGTTTTGGTTGTTAGGCTCAATGTTGACAATGAATCTGAGTGCAACCATTTTTATGGCCCAGAGTTTCTTAGAAGAGGAGAGGCTTTTGGTGCCTTTGGTTTTATATGTTTGAGTGGAGACACGATGCAGCTGGTTTCCGTAGAGCCAAGGAGATCCCTAGGTGCATTTGAAAATATGAGGATGTGCTTTTGTTTTAGAAAATACACCTGCATTACCTGACACTGAGAATAGAGCAAGACCAGAACCAGAAAAAGATGTGCCTCTAATTATTTTCTTCTGGAATTTTCTTTAAGCTGTTTCAAAATATGAGATTTTTTTTTTTGCTAGGTGAAGGCTTGCATGTTTTTATTCTGTGGTCTGTGAAACTGGGTAATCAGTCTGTTTCTCTTGTATCTTTTCAGCTAGCATGAATAGAAAAACTGTATTTTTCTTTTTCTTCATTATAATTTATTAATGAACTGACTGTGTATTTAGAACATTTGGGTCTGTTTTATTCGGTCTGTAAGCCTGCATATATGGTGAATTTATTAATGGAAAAATGGTAGAAGTAAACTAAGTAGTAAAATCCTCATATGTTAAACAGCTGTTTTAAATATGAATATAGTGTATATGTAGCATATAAAACCTTCAAAAGGAACTCCATGGAATGCTGGAATTCAGTGTTATTCCATTTAGTTTACAGTGTAGGTTTGCAGATATTATATAGAAGTTTTGAGGGAAACTAGCTAAGCACTGGATTTAGGGCAAATAATTTACAACAAAATATTTATTTGATTAATGTAGTTCCTATCTATAAATTACCTACTTGGAAACAAATTTATATTTTCTAAAATGACTGATTTTCGAGTACAGCTAGGTCCACTGAAGTCTGTGAATGACTTACACTGTCTCCAATGAGCTTTGAACCAGGGAGTCATCCATGCCTTCTCACTGAAGGCAGTAGGAGATGGACTGGCTCCTCAGTGAGTATATCTCAACCTCTATTTTTAAAATAAACTATTTGATTACTGTTTAGTTCAGTGGTTTTCAAATTTTTTCCTATTCTGGTCCTTTAGCATTCATCTAGGTATGCACTCTGCAGTCAAGTCTGTGAACACTTTTTCTTGCTTTCTTTGTTAGCTCTCACAGACTCACAGAGCAGGTAGTTTATAGACTTCTATGGCTCTGCAGATCACAATATACTAAAAAAACCCCTATTGTAATAGAATTATCCACTATTTATGAGAAATGAGTCATCACTCAGTTACACAGACTTCACTTCTTGAATCCTCCCCAAATATTTCTTTGAAAATACTCTTAGTCCAAATACTGGTCCAATTGCATATCCACGATGCAGTAACAAAATGTTTTTGTTCTGGGAAAGAAAGAAAGAAAGAAGGAAAGAAAGGAAGACAAACAAAGAAGTTGTCATGACTTTCACATGAGTATTCAGTACAGTTCTACACACTGATCAGTCTCATAAAGCTCTCCCATATGCTGGTTGGTATTTCCTCATTTCCTTATTTTTTTATGTATTGTTTTGTATGCCTGACAAACAAGCAATCAACTGAAAAAAATGGCCTTTGACCCTTTTTCCAGACTGCAGCTCGTAGTTTTGTATTTATTTAGACAGATCCTGTAGGGAACAACCCTCCCGAGTGCTCATTACTCCGTGGACTGACATTTGCACCCACTTTGGAAAGCTTTAAGATCACTGATCCATGTTAAACCAGCACATTCCAGCAAACTCTTGTGCCAAGGGGCATTAGTTCTAACACATATCACCTTTCAGGACAGGAAAGAAATGAAATGTTATCATTTAACATCAGTACATCTTCTTTGCCCTTGGCTATTTTTACAATAAGCAGATTCAATTAACATCTTAATTTCCTTGCCAAATTTTTAGATTTCTCAGAAAAGGGGGCATGCTAATAAGAAGTTCAGTGAGAATCCATCTTTTAGCAATGCATTCAGCTCCTCAATATGTTTAGTTGAAACTGTAGCCACCATTCACCTAATGGTGATATGTGAAAAGGAGAAAGGGAATTGCACATCTATAAAAGAACTGATTTGTTAATTTATTCAATATTTTTTTCTTTGTTGGTAGTCTAAGAAAAAGTGAACAATATCCAGCTTGATCTGGGAGTGTTTTCCTGGGAAACTTATTTAGTCTCAGTTGAATTTCTTTTCAGCTTTCCCTATCCAAATGAGTAGGACCATTGTTTTAGCATTTATATTGAAAAGATACTGAGAAAACCAAGCAGCATCAAGTTATCCAACAGGATAGCTAAAATTAAATTTTCCCCATGAAGTGACCTACACTAGTTTACTGGTGTCTCTGATTCCAGTTCCACAAATCACTACTCAGATAATTTCAGTCACTGCATAATAGAGAAAGCCTGAAACAATAACTGAAAGGAAATAGTTGGAAACAGAATGATCTGGGTACTTTTAGCTTTTGTTGCACATTACTAACAAGTACTAAAGTACTCTGCATCTCTTCTTAATTGCAAACTTTGTTTAACTGCGCTACAAGTCACTTCCTGGTGTAGTTTGCATTTGATGTGGCCCAAACTTATCCATTTGGCAATCAGCAGGAATGGTACACTACAAAATTAGATTATTTCTTTTTATAGCTATTTATGGGGTTTCTTTCATTAAATTGTCTAATTATAAAAGTTTTTTCCTCTAAAATTTTAATTGGAAATTGTCCAGAAGCTAAAGACTAACCTAAATCTACACTGTTGTTAATTAGATTCATTATTTTCTTCTATCCTAGTCATTGTGAGGCTGTTTTTCCTTGCTACTATGTATATATTTAAAAATTATTATAATTTCTCTTCCATTCTGTCTTTATATGTGTTTACCGCTTCTTAGAAATCCAGTTCCTAAAATTGGGAATGGAACTTCACTTACGGATTTGGCATCACAAGTCAAAGATTGCTACTTGTTTCTGCTAGAAATGTTTATAAAATGCAGCATGGTTTTTTCCTTTTTTTTTTTCTTTTTTCCCTCTATTTTTTTTTAAAATTCCAACTGCAAGACATCATATCTAGTTTATAAACTATTATCTCCAAAACCTCTTCTGCAGAAGTGATCATTACCTGTTCTGAATTTGTGCACATGGTTATTCCTGTTTAGAACCCTGTCACTGTGCATATTAAATCACATCTTACTACTGTACTTTCAAGAGCATTTGACCACTTCCTCTGTCTTGTCTGAAGACTAATCATCATCTTCAATGTGCCTCCAGGCCCCGAGAGCTTCCCCATTGTTTGAAAATGTAAGAAGCAATTTTATTAATGAAAATATTAAACTGGCCCAGGAGGGATGCCTGTGAAATACCACATGATACAGCCCTGTAGTCTGACAATGAGCCACTGCTCATTTCTTTTTAGGCATGTTTTTTCAGCAGATTCTATAGTTTTGAGTCATATAGGCATCTGTCTTGGAACATTTTTTATTTTGTTTACCTAATTTGCTAAAGGTAATGTCATCTGGGACAGTATAAAAAAACTTCCTCAAGTATAATGTAGTGACAGGACACGGGGTGAAGGCTTCAAACTGAAAGAGAATAGGTTTAGATTAGATGTTGGGAAGAAATTCTTTTCTGTGAGGGTGCTGAGGCACAGGAACAGGCTGCCCAGAGAAGCTGTGGATGCCCCATCTCTAAAAGTGTTCAAGCCCAGGCTGGGTGGGCCTTTTAGCAACCTGGTCTAGTGGAAGATGCCCCTACCCATGGCAGGGAGGTTGGAAATAAATTATGTTTAAACTCCCTTCCAACCCAGACCATTCTATGATACAATGATTTTATGAAGTAGAAATATAGCATTTTATATTGCTTTTCTGCCCACAAAATCTCTGCCTCACTAGAGTAGGAAATAAGGACTGTTTGATATGAATTGTTCTTGACTAATTCATGTTGGCAGCTCCATACAAAGCTAAGCCTTATAGCAGTTTTGTGGGAAAAGATATTTTGCACACAGAGGAATTACTATCTCCTATGAGGGTTCCTGAAGTTCCCATTAATGGCAGTAACGATCACACTGTTAATGTTGCCAGATCTCAGGATTTTATTGTGAGCCTCACAAGTAAATCCTTATTGCTGTACTCAAATGACTATCTGTGAAGCCCAGATTGCTTTTTTTTTTTTTTGGTAAGGCTGCATTTCTAGACTTCAAGTGGACAAGCACTTGATAACGTGACCTCAAATGGATTTCAAATGCAGGAGACAAATAGTAAGAAGTCAATGGTGACTAAGTATTTCTAAGTATTTTTAAAATCTCATGATTATGAGAGACCTGAGATGTTTCTCAGCATGAGACTTGGGATGGCTGCCATGACACACATCAATTCAAAAGGCAGTGCTACAGAAAGCTATATCCTCCTAGCTTAGCATTCTTCATGAAGAAAATATTCTAATGAGACCCTTAGAGCAGTGGAGATGAACAATTGCAGCAAAACTATTATACCCAAGTGTAGTTCTTTAAAAAATGGAGAGCTGCTAGCAGGGTAAAGCCAATAATTTCTTCTCTGCCAGGTCCACTCTAACTTATTTCTCTAGTTCATTCTGGCCTATTTCTGACGTAAATCACATAAAAAGAGATTATGAATGTAATAGACTCCAAAAGAGGAAAAAACCCCATTTCTGTCTGCACAAGTTAGTGTACTGCTTTGTTAGCAATATGCACGTAATTGCTCTTCCCAATTTTTGTGTGTCAGCAGTTCTTGTCCAGGGAACACAGGACAACTAGGATCTTGAAGGCCTCATATCCCAATTAAATATATGTTAGATTTAGCAAGTATGTTCAATACCCTGCAAGCTCAAACTATTGAAAACCTGGCAGGTATTTGGGAATCTTGATGGGAACTCAACACTCCAGAAAACCTGGCTGTAAATTAGTTATCTTGCAGTTTGTGGGAGTCCTTTGAGTAGCAGCAGGGGAGGGAAAGATATGTTAAAAAGGAGAGAAATGTGTCTGCAAAGGAAATTGGAAGGTGAGGGAGTGAGGGGCAAGAAGGGAGGAAGAGGAGCACCTGAAAAAATCTTCTGAAACTGTGCATTTCAAGCACCCATTGACCTTATGTCCCTCTTTTGCTATCTATTCTTCACACTATCTGGGATCAGCTTCATGAAAGACAGAAACAAATTAATTTTACATAAGCTACAGCCCAGACCCAAGGTGAGCTTTGTGCTGCACAGGCCAGCCCAGGGAGCACTGCAGGGAAGGAGGTGGGGAACAGTGCTCCCTTTGGGATTGCTTTTTACAGCTGTCTCCCTGGGGGTTTCAAGGCTCGGGTCGTGGAAATTCAGCTACAAAACACTTTGATTTTCAAATACAAAAGTTAAACGTGGCCAAGCTTGTAGACACTTCCATGCTGTAGAAGAGGCTGGGAATACCTCTACTTATGTACAGGTCTACAGGCATAAATAAGAGGTTAAGGGCATAAATGTGGGCAGAATCTGCTATGGCATAGATCTTGCCATTCCTCCATGCCCCAGCTGATACTGAACTACACACCAGCCCACCTGAGTGTTCCTTTTGTTAGTATCCCCAAGCACAATAACGTCAGAGTGCTACAGAGGTTAATCAGGTAGGCACAGGAAGGTTCATACGGGTGTTTGTGAGACTTTTGTTCTTAGTTTCCTGTTTATATAGTGGTGTACCTTGTGCATATTTGTTCTGTGGGGTCTTTTTTTCCCCCCCGATAGAATATTAACCAAAAAGGCTCTCAAGGTGCTCAGACTCTGGATTAGTTTGCTCTCTGGCAACACATCCACAGCCAAGAATCTTTGAGCTGGAACACTGTCTCATGCAGTTTTGTCAGCTGGGTTAGGAAGAAAAGTGTGGGCGTCTTACTAGGACATGCATAACGATGTACTTGCTGAGGGGTTAGTTAGGTTTTTAAAGCATGTTTGGTTTTGATAGGGACCCAGTTATTAGTTTGGGGGTTTATTAGGAGCCTGGCAAGTAGTAGCAACATCTTGACAGAGCAGATTTAGGGACACTTGAGTACTGTGAATTTTTGTGCAAGCAGGCTGGATTGGTCTGAGATAGAATGGTGGCACCATAAACCAGCAGGCCTGAGTTCTGACTAGTTTATGCTTTGTAGATGTTGAAATAAATTTTCATTCTCTTTAGTCTTTCCTATTTGGGTTTTAATTGTGCAATGTCCCTGAGCAGATGTGCAAGGAGTACTGTATTCAAGGAAAATTCACTCAGATAATAGGCAACAATTTTTTGAAGAAACTCAGTCTAATTCCTCCACACGGTTGAGGATAGCTGTCTGAGTGAGCTGGAACTCTTGGGGCAAATTAAGATGGTACATGCCATGATGTTGCTGGTAGAGAAGAGAGGCAGCAGAAATGCTGCACTCCAGCATTTCATCTGGGATCTCAAGAGAACCAGAGCTCCTAGGCTTTTATAGGAATTCGGGGGGAAAAAATTTAGTAGTCTAGAATACACTAGAACAGCAGATTTGAGAGCGTCCTCCTGACAGAGAGTACCAGGATTACAGTAATAGCCAGGTCTCTTCTCACAGGCGTCAGCAAAGTAGAGACCATGAGATCTCTTCCCTATAAAGCTTAGATTTATCTGTGTTAGGTTTATCCCTACAGTCTAGTTACAGTCCTAGGTAGCCTATATTATTTTACACTGACAAAAAGAACTTTAAAATGTCCTTAGAGTACGGCATAATGATGGATTTTATGTCTTTATTCATTGGTCCCTGTGCATGAAATTTTACTGTATTGTATTTAGTAACACGGGAGATGTAAAGAGGCAAGAGACACTGCAGATCTCAGTGGTTCATTAGTTGTGCACTTTATTGTGTTTTAAAACTTCCCCTTCTCCAGACCACAAAATAGCTTCCTCCTGTATCAAGTGTATTAAGTGTGAATCCACAGTGGGAACTTTTAAATTTTGAAGCTCCAGAAATAATGATTCCTCTATCTCTCTTCTAATAGAGTTTATTATTCTGGAGGAACTTTCCTGTGTAAATGCCTAGTCCTGAATTCTTACACCCAGTGCTTTTATGTAAGTAATTGTGTCTCAGCTGTAAGGGCACAGTTAATGAAATAGTTTCAGAAATAGTGATGAGCACTGTTTCTTATTGTAAAGACACATCTTCATTAGCAGTTACAAAAGACCATTACCAAAAATCCTGGGACATTTTCAGAAAATCCTTAATGAACCAGTCTAGACAGGCATTTACTCCTGAGATAACAGAGATGAAATGTCATGAAAAAGGGAATCATAATAAGCAATCCCCCAAAAAGTGCAAAAAAAGTTGCTGAGGGCTTGGTGCCATTCCTCTCAGAGGGAGGCCTTCCTTCTAGAGGTGGAAAGCAGCCAGACACTGAGCTGGAAAGAAAAGAATATGAAATAATATTTTTCCTAGCATGGTTCCAGTACCTGGATTGTGACCTGATGGCTTGGATGGAAGTTAATCCAGTTTTTTTTACTGGACTGACTTTTTTGATAGCTTGGGTGGGAGTTAGTCCAGATTTTTTTATCCAACTGGGGTTTTTTTTAAGAGAAAAAGTAGACATTTTTTTGCCAGCAGGGGACAAATTTTCATGCTGTCAAATTAAGCTGCTTCTCGCACCTAGTTTTCATTTGAGACTACGCCGCCAATTTAATCTTGATGAGATGGGCCCATAAATCTCAGCCAGAAGAATTATGTGAGCTATTAATTTTCCTTCTGCGCCAGTCACCAGCATCCTGGGCTATGCCATTCCACCGGCAGAATCCTGTGAACCACTGCAGCGACAGAGTTCCGCGGTCATTCCAAACCTTACCCTGCCCAAGGACTGCGGGCACCAGAGCCCCAGCTACCCTTGGAAGTGTGACTCAATCAGCTCTCAACCCCCCTGAGGCTGAAATGATGAGGCACTGACAGGCTGCAAACAGGCTGCTGTGGCTTCTGATGTTGTCTGGCCTCTCGTGGTGTTGAAATGCTGGGCTGCTATGACACCTCCCAGGGGAGTACTGCTGCTGCTGGGTGAAAACTGACCCGTAAGCCTCACCTTCATCTGTCCAAGCCAGTCAGTGGCTCTTTGGTGCCTCTGAAGCCCGTGGCATGTCTGTATGGACCAGCTCACAGATGTGAAAAATACTCTCACTGGCTTGAGTGCGGCTGATCAGGGGAGCAGAAATGACCATGAAAGGCAAAAAAGAGCTTTTTGTGAACAGTGGTCCTGGAAGCAAAGGTTGCCTGTGTCATTTGCAGCTGCAGGATGGCCCCTGGAGCATTAAAATGGAACTTGGAGAAACCCCTGCTCTTTGCTTATAGGACCTGCATTCCAACAGAATTATCAGGTAACAGGCTGAACACAGAAGTCCATGACACCATAAAAATAGGCTCGTTTGGAGAGGGCTTTATCTGCTTGAAAAAGTTTTATATCTCTCCTTTGAGTTGGAGCAATTGCCTTATTATCCTGCCAATGGCTGCACATTTTATACTTGAGCAGCACACCTGAATTCACGTGCCCAGGTAGACTTCCACCTTGTTTTCCAGAGCTGCTAAGTTCAGGGTTCATGAGCGCTGGGTTAACCTTTACCTCTTCAGAAGTCATTTACCAGTTCCTTGTTGCTGTGTGACTTGCTCTGAACGCCATGGCTCGTAGGAGTCCACTGTTTTATCTTTCAGCACAGAGGAACAGTTACTGCTGGACCCAGGAGACATTTATCAAAGACATGACTGCTGATTTACTACAAAGCGCTGCTGAATTTCCCTATGAACTGTCTTTTGACCTGTTGCTATAAATTTTGCACTGCAGAATTGGCAGACTCTAATAGCTTTTTATAAGTAAGTTCTGCAAAGAGAAGCCTGACCTCCAAGGACATAAATATTTTAAGTAAGAAGTTGTGGAGTTGTTTGGGTGTTAGGCTAAAATGGAGACTTAAAAAATGTAATTTCTCAGAGATATACCAAGATATATTAATTGTATTTTTTTCATTAAAAATTGATCTAGGATTGCAACTTTTTTTAGACATTTTTTAATTTACTGATGGGGATTGTGCCTATGGAGGCAAATGTATCACTTGTTGCATGGCTCAGAGCATATTTTCTTCCAAATAATGAAGAAAAAGTGTATTCAGCTACCTGATTTTCATTATTTTCTGTATGCTTATGTTCCAGACTAGGAACAATATTAAAGACACAGTGGTATTCTGGAGAATAGTGGAAGACATTTGGAACAGGGACAGCTTCTACCTTCCTATTTTACCACAGAAATAATCTGGATACAGGAAAGGAAGCTCTAAATCAGTGGTACAGAGTGGGTGCAAACACCAGCATTTGCATACATGTGGACAAATGCAGAGCATGGCTGGGAATTCAGGTGTCTGAACCTGCAATTCATGGACAGGCAAGTGTCTGAATCTGCCAAGTAAAGGTATGAATTTGCCTTTGCAGCACACTACAGATGCCAGTGGAAAATCTGGAACATTGGGGAACAGTCTGGTGCAGGTATCAGTTTTCAAAGCCATTTGAACATTTTACAGGTAGTGATTTATGACCAAGAAAAGCAGACTTAGGTCAATTCCTCTTCACCCTGTCTCTCTCCCTCCCTGCTGCACCATACCACAGAATATTGCAGAGGGTGTTTCTGCAGTTATGTTGGTGTTCTTGCATGGAGCTTGGATGATCTACATAGCCTCACTGCTGGGGAGGAAACACTGAAGTGAATTTCCATTTTATAAGTCCTATTGGGAACAGGAATGATGGTTCAGCTTTTATATAGGGGGCAACTGGCCAGATAGGGCAGACTGATGACACAAAGGAGTGAAGATGAAGGGAGAACATCTGGAGACAAAAGACAGTCAAAAACACAGAAGCCAGTAGCTATAGGAGAAAAAGAGAGAAATATTGAATCAGTAGGGAGTGAAATGTGAGGAGTCTTAGTGGAAAGAGAAACTATGAGAAGAAAGAACTAAGAAGCAAAAATACTGATAAAAGATGCAGCAAATATAGAGTATGTGAAAAGAGAGGGATTAAAAAAAAACAACCCAACTTCCCAGAATATTTCACATCTGCTCATGGGGTTCAGATGACATTTCCGGCTCAAATTCATGGTACATGTGTGAACACGCAGGTTCCCTAGGTGGCTTTGAAAATTTCAGCCAGGAAATCCAGTCAGCCAGAAACAGTACCTCAGACAGGAAGCGTTACCTCTAGAAAAGCCAGTTCAGAAGCTGAATCACATCAACTGGCCAATTTTATTTTATTTTTTAATGGAAAAAAATGAGGTTAGAAGAAGAGAAATGGCTGCTGCTTGTCTAATAAGGGCACTTCAGACTGTGTTCATGCTCTAATATTTTCCACTGGAGGAATACAGAGACTTTCCTCATTTCCCATCGCCTTTTGGGACTTGTATTCTGCTCTGAACTCAGCTTCTCTCCTTGGCATGTCCTTCTGCTTGCTTTTCTTTTTCTTCTCTGTCTCTGATGCACAGGGAAAAGAAGCCCCTGGGTGCTGGGAAGGAGCATGCTGCCTGCCCTTTTCCGGGGACCTTGCTTGGAGATCCAGGGAGGCTGGGTCCGTGCTGCTCGAGTTTGCCATCAGCTGTGACCTGCTCAGATTTCTGTGGGATTTGCAGAGAGATGAGCAGATGTGACCGTGCCTCTTGTACTGTACAGCTTGTGTGAAGCTCAGGTTTGCATTACAATCAGGTGCAGTGTCTGGCAGTGTGTTAATACCCTTCCAATGATGATTAACCATGGTCATGGAAGCACAGGAAAGGGAGCTCCTGCAGACAGGTCTGCTCCCTGCACCACATCTCTCTCCATTTTGGAATCAGTGCTTTACCATCAGATTTATAGGATGCTAAGACAGAGCAGTTTTTTGACTACTACTTAGCATAACCTCTCCTTCCTGTAATAATATAATTCCCATCTAATTTAAGGTAATACCACATTTGGTTTGTGAATTTTCCCACCTACAGTTCTACTTCTTCTACTCGATACACAAAAAGGAGTGGTAGGACAGGGGGTGGTCTGCAAATTCACCAAAATGAACAACCAACAAAGCTCATCAGCTGGAGCTTTAAAGGCAGCTTATTTAACACATGTGGCTAAATTTAAATGTGCACTAGTTGATGGATGAAATCACACTATGTTTTCATAAAAATACAGTTCTGGAGGTGCTCTTCTTTCCTGCTTTTCTGGCTTGCACATGGTAATTGAATCCCCAAATTGAGAATTTGGCACTCTTTCTACACTGTAAGTAGAAATCTAGTTCTTTGTGTTTTTTTACTTTGTATTATTTATAATAACAGTAAGTCTCCTGAGCTGGTGGTGGAAGGCAAATGACAGATCATTCACCTATTATGCCATGTTTTTTATGAATTATCTTGCTGAATATTCCAGATGAAAACAGTGTTTGCATTGGACAGAATATAGGCTGTGCCTGAAGAAATATTTTAGTGAAACGAGCATTAGGAAAGCTTTGGAATATTAAGACAAAAATAGAATTTTGTGCTTAAATATTCTCCTTAGCCTGTTCTACACATAGTTTACTATTAAGTTGTTATTTCCAAGAGTGACCTATTTTCAGACTTTCAGCATCTGTAAAAAAATTTATGATGATAAAGAGGGAATTCATATTTTCAGGCTTTTAAAAAGCCCATTGTGTAAGTTAGCAGCTCTTACAATAGGCATCTGTCTGAAAAAATATTCCTCAAATTTTTGCATGATGTGGTGTTGTGTTCATTAAACACCCTGCTTTTGTAGTGCCCTCTGGTCAAAGATAAAATGCTTCTGAAGAGTCTTCCAAAGGAGATTTGTGAAATCACATATATTTCTGTCTTGAGGACATCCTACCTGGATGCTCATAAGCCACAACAGACACAGAGTTTATTGATGGCTGTGTCAAGAGCTGAGCAAATTTATTTCACATGAGTGAATATTTCAGATGAGATGAAGGATGGGAATTCTCTTCCAGGAGATAACTCATACTACATATCCACATGCATTTTACAGAACTAGGCTAAGGGACTGCTGGGTCTGTTGGGACTGCAGACGCCTTTTGTATTTTCTTTCCTTTTTAGGACTTACTAGAGCTGTGTAATTAAAAGGAGATTATCGGCAACATTATTTAGCAGTCATTATGGAGCCATTAGGGTTCTGCTTGGGCAAGAAGATAAGTCCCCTTCCTCTCTCACATTTGATGCTTCTATCAACAGCTTAGAAAAGTGGTTCACAATGAATTTCTACTTAAGTAGTCCTATCTTCTTTTGCAATCTCCCTCCTGTTGCTCTTCCCTGTGGGCTGGCTCAGAGGCTCAGTACACTCAGCTTGCCTGACGCAATACAGGCTTCCCGCTAGCTTTTGGCACTTCGCAACTGCTCCTGTGGAAAAAAAGAAAAAAAAAAAAGAAGGCTCCTAGGGGATGGAGCCACTGCTGATCCAAACAGTGATGCCTTTCCAGTACTTTGTTCTGTAAGCCACGGGCTGTGGCTCTCTGTGGCCTACTCAGACACATCAGCGCCCTCCTTCCTTCACAGCAGGTGCTCCACACCGTGACATGGCACAAAGCTCCGTGTTGCTCCATGAAGAAGGAGTTATGGCACCGAACTGCTCCACGGGCTCTGTGGCTCTCTGGTGGCTGCTCTAACATGGGAATTAGAAGGCTGGATTCCCTCCACACCACACAGTGAAAGTGGACATACAGTCCTGTGTAATTACATAGCAGTTAATAATTCTGCAAGTGTGTGTGTGTGTGTTTGTGTGTGTGTGTGTGTAGGTTGAGCTGGCCAGAAAAGGAAACATCTGTTTTCTGGGAAATTCCAGCTTGTCAACATTTCATTTTGTTTGCCCTGGAACGAAACATCAACATTTCCGAATACCTGTCACACGGAGACAGTCTGTGTGGGTCCCGGTAGCTGCCGGGCAGCCGGGAAATGCCGGGTGCAGCCTGTGCACCCAGTGCCAAGGGCATCAAGGATCCAGAACAGGGGCAAAGGGCTGCCAGCTGGCCAGGCTGCCCGGGAAGCTTCCAGAGAAAGTTTAATGAAATCAGCATGCTGCTTCTGACAGGGAAACAGCTCTGTGATTTCAAAGCAGATCGTTACCATACTTTAGTTTGAAATTTTGCTTTAAAGAAGAAGAATCAAACGTCCTTTCCTTTTCAATTGAACACCTGGTAAAATCCAAATCTGAGAGGCCCAAGAAATGTACTGGCTGTGAAGCAGAAGACCCTGCACACAAAAGAAGTAGCAGTATTTTCTGCTCTTCCAAGACAAAACTCTCTTTCGGAGTTGTGTACTCTCAGCTGGGGAATGTGGCAAAGCAGCACACAGCAGTTCCCAGGATAAGTCCTTTAAAATAGAGAAACAAGAAGTAAAGAGTTTTAATTATGTAATTTTTTTCATACTGGAGCATAACTGAGGATTTAATTTTATAGGCGTCCTTGCTGAACACTCCAACACTTTGCAACTGTTTAATGCGTATGGGTGTGGAGGTGAGGGGTAGGAAATGCTGCATGTCAGCATGGAGTCAGCCTGGGCTAATTCTGTGAGCTGCAGTCAGTTCTGATGATGGCAGGATCAGATTGCAGAGCTACTAGAAGCTGAGAGCGCAAATGTTCTGGCACTGGCAAAGCTCCATAGATTACTCCTATCTAGAGTGTGCATCTCACTTTTTCTCTAGAAATAAAGTCTCTCCTCTTTTCTAAAAGCTTTTTCTTTTCTTTTCCCTCAAATGAAAGCAGTGCTATACTTCTCACTATACTGTTGGGTATTTCCTTCCAAGTAGATGTGTATATGCTGTTGCAGACACTTGCCTAAATATTATTTCCAATATACCTCAGAGATACTTAACAGTTAGGCAGTGACAAAGTTTTGAGACAGATAGGGCACTGATATATGCTTATGAAAAGATGACATTAAATTTGAATAGTAACATCCTATAGACCTTTGATTTTAAGAGGAAAATTAATACGAGGCAGCAAGAAATCTGATCTGCAGAGCCAGTAACTTCTCAAAATGTTTAAAATCCTGCAGCCCATCTTGTGAGCCAGTTGATCTCACCAAGTATGTTCAGGTCTGGTCTGCATTGCAAATGGAGCTCACCCTGGCAACCCCGTTATTTTGGAAACAGCAGCTGGGTGAAAGGCACGCAGGGCCGACAAAGCCCCAGTGAGGCACGTGGGGAGGCCTGAGCAGAAGTGGCAGAATTTCATAGTCATTACTGCAAACTTTTTCACTATTATGCATGAGCAGTGACAGGCTTGCATTGTTAATCAGAGTAATTAGGATTTAGTTGAGGCATGACAATAACCTGTGCCTCATAAAGGCCTGAAGGCAATCAATTTTCTCCTCTTTTCCTAGGAGTCTCCTATTGTGATTCATAGATAGCCCAGCAGGAATGCAATCAGGAAATCTCCAGTGAATCAGTGTCCCTAAATCTTCAGGCTTGACAGGTTGAAGTCTGACAAGCTATTAGAAAAAAACTGCTGATCATTAGGCTGTCTAAAATAGACCTAGCTTGTTTCTGTCTGTGTTCATTGATTTATCTGCAGAATGATATTGTTTGAAGCTTAGATTACTCATGCTGCCACCAGCTGACACGATTTGTATGATAAAATGACAAAGCATGGCTCTGGCTAAGCACACAGGTCTGTCTGCCTTTGCTGTTTCATTGCTTTTGACTGATTCTGGAGTAATGACAAATTGGTTCAATATTATTGTGAGAAACAAAACCAGAAATAGACCAAATAGTTTCAAGCAATTTTTGATCATCCCAAACACTACTATCACTGACAAATAGTGCCAGTTCTCCCTGCATCATTTCAGAGCAATGATTTCTAGGTTGACTGCTGTGGGCTATGCACTTTGCTTCCCAGAGTTCGCAACTCTGAGCTTTTGCTTATTGCAAAAAGTCTGGTAAAAGTTCTCCTGTATGCATGTTTTCCAATATTTTAATTAAAAAATACATTTAAATTACATTTAAAATAAACTGATTTAGTCTATAATACAGTATTTGAATTGTGAGATTTACTTCTAAGTTATTTTTACACTCTATTCAAGCTTCCATGAAAAAAAATCACATCAGATTGGAAAAATTCTGAACAGACTTCTTTTAAACAGGATTGTATTCTTATTTGCCATTTACAATGACATCTGTTTCTCCAGTCTTCCAGTCTTCCTGGCTTATTTCTTCTATTTTTAAAAAATTACTGGCTTTCTTACGGGATTCAAAATCTCAGTGTGGAATATAAAAAATAAATTCAGCTCTTCTTTCCCATTGACAGGGATTCTGTGCTCTTGAAAATGAAAAAAAAGCATCTGTTTTGCACCATTAGGCATGCAGAACATAAGCAGGCTTAAAAATGTATATTTATATACTTGCATACACTTTTTTTATATAGTATGTATATAGTATGTTATCTGCATAAATTCTCCTCTTTGTGAAAGACATATAACAAGACTTCTAAAAAGAGATATGTATTTATTTGTTATTTAAAGCAGATCAAAACATAGACAGAATTTATAGTTTAATAAATACTTATTTACACTTACAGATATTAAAGAAGAGAAATTTAGTATGGCACAAACATGCTTATGTTCCTGCGAAAAGTATAATGAGATACATAACCACATAGCAAGTCCCAAGTTTCATGCAAACATGACTCCTTTATTTATTACTTTAAGAAGATCCTTGTATACCTTGCTAAGAGAGACAGCACAAAAACTCTATGAGGTTTTCCTAAGACTCTGCCCAAAGTTCTGAAGCTGTGGTTAGGACTGGTTCTGGCTTTATTTGTAGTCTTCACATACAGGTTTGCTGAAGGATGTTTACCATACTGCTTCTTGCACAGAAGGTGAAATACATGCAACCAAGCTGATGTTTCCATTTAGCCATGCATCAGGATCTAACTACACTTCGAGGTTTTGGCAAAGATAATTTTAATGCCTTTTTTAGAGCACAAAGAATTCAGTACACTACCTTGAGGGTAAATTTGCCTCCCCACTGTCACGGTGCGTTCCATAGGGGCACTGAGCGTCCGTCCACGGTTCCAGGGGCTGCCAGGCGGCTCCAAGACACGGGAGGGCTGGCGAAGCTCCTGCAAGCTTTCACCCAACCCCTTGATATTTCAGGTGCGCCAAAGAAGGAGAGACAAGGCGGAGGGGCTTCCCAGATGGTTTATTTGGCACCAGGGTCGTGCCGGGGAAGCACCGGCACAGCGTGTTACAGATACATAAATACCGACACAAGGGGGCGGGGGGAGGGTACAACATCCAATAGGGGAGCACTGCGGGGGTTGAATTTGGCGGGCTTTGTGTAGGATTACACAATACAGAGCCCTCCATTGGGTGGAGAACCGATACCAAGGTGGGGGGAGGGGACATAGTAGAGTCTGGCCATGAGATAGACCGAAACTGGCCAGAGCACACCGCAACACCCCACTTGTCTTCCTCCGCTCCACCCCCATGATGCTATGGATGATGTTAATGTAAATATGTGCATATGAAACAAACACTGATGGAACATCAATCTCTGAGTTAATGTGTGAATCAAATGGAGAAAGTTTTTCATGACAGCTTACTTTTCATTATTTTGCTTTGTTGTCTGATTTCTACCCTTAGTAAACACTTAAAAAGCAATTCACAGACTTTTGGGTTTGTTGGTAACATTTAAGCTTCCACCAAAACAGGTTGGATAAATAGTTGGGGAATTGTATAAAATTGAGGAAACTCTTTAAGGCAGGTGTGGAAATAGCAGTTAAAAGAATTAAGTATTTGCAAGTAGCATGCATGCTCTTAAAAGAGTAAATGTGTTCTAGTCATCAACAGCATCAATAAAAATGGACTCTCAACGAGCTGCATCCAAAAACAGCTGGCAGAGTCAAACAGTGGTGTAATAGACACCATCCAAAATGAAAAGACATCTTCCAAAACATGGACGTGGTGTCCAAAGAAAGAAAACAGAGGAAGAATATAATCCCCAGCAAAATAAATGTTAAACCACAGCAAAGCTAGCTAAAATATTAGAGAAAGCAACTTGCAGAAGTATTGGGAGCTGACAGTAAAGCCTTTTGTATATACATCAGAAGCAGCGCCGCCGTTGGATAGCTAGCAGGGTGAGAAGAAGCAGCAAAGGAAGATAAAGACCTTATGGAACAGCCAAACAAATTATTTGCACTGGTCCCCGCTGTAAATGAGGTGGGAATCTTTCATACTGGGGTCATTCTTTACACAGAATGAGTCTGAGCAAACTCCCATACTGGAGTGTCAGAGATTTTAGAGCACAAATCAGTAGCACAACAGATCAGTGACAACCGGTGGTATTCACACAGATCTGCAAGAGTTCAAATATGAAATTGACTGTGATTGTGATGGATGAAAGCAGCATCCGTATCAGGAAAACATGAGAAGTATAGATAAGGGGAACAAGAATAATCAGAGGAGTTTTCTATAAAGGAGTCTAAAAAATGAATGTCCTTCCATTTGCAAAAGTGGTGACTGAAAGGTTAGTGTGGTGAAAATATCTGAAATTAAGAAGATGTGAAACTTTTGTTATAGTACAGGAGCTAGAGGCCATCTTACTAGACAAGAAAATATAGGAAAAGGAAGAGATTTTTTTTGTTTAGCACATCACTAAATCATCCTTGCTATAGGATGGGTGCCGTGAAGGACAAACAGGTAATTTTTTTCCCCCCAAACTTATTGGATTAGGCAAATTCATGAATATAAGAAGCTTTGTTGGGTATTAATATGGGTTATTTACATGCTACCTCTAGCTCAGAAAGTTCTTATGTAGCTAAATGCTGGAAGATGGGAAGTAGGCCACAGCTGAAGGGCAGACTCTCAGAAGGATATAGGATGAATCTTGCCTTAATTGAATCTGCTGCCAAAGATAAAACACCATCAAAGAGATGTTGGTCTGGGCCTGTGTTATATTTCTTATACTGTCACCCAACGAGCCAGGCATTTTTTCTATATAATTCTCCTCATTTCCAGGGATGGTCACTTGTGTGATAGTTTTTCTCTTCTGACTGGATGACTGGACACAGCCTGGGCATGAGAAACATGAGAAAGGTATGTAAAGGAGGAGCCCTTTGCAACCTTTGAATAAAAACATGTTAAATAATGTCATAATCTTCTGTCTACTTTCAAAAATAATGTGATTCAGCAAACAAAACAACTGACCACAGTGAGCTTTTTTCACCACCTTTTTTGTTTTACTGTGTAAAATAAATAATGCTATCACTTCTTATCACCTCAGCATATATTTAGCAGTCTCTGCGTCTGGGGACAGGAATGGCAGGTAAGTTCTCCCACTTGTGTTGTTTCTGACTTGACCAAAGCAGAATATGATTTATTTTCTTTAGCTGTGAGACCACAATACAGGAGAGAGAAATTGATTTGCTCCTGTGTATGCAAGAAAACCTGCAGCCAAGCCAGAAACCAGATCCAGTATGTGTGAGTTCCATTTCCCACCCTCATCACTGGAATGTAATCAGTAAGTGTTCAAATCATGAGGTATCACTTCAGAATGTATTCAGGGTATGTTTGACCATGATACATTTTTTTAAAAAATGTTTTCCATGTGCTATCGTGAAGAAATTCAGCTTGAACACAGTTAACTCAGCCCAAGTTTTGGAAACAAGATTTAGACCCTTCAGGGGATTGTCCTTCCCTGGTGTTGTTAATCCTGTGGTTTTTAAGGCATTTTTTTCATAAAAAGGAAATGTGTTTTGTTTTACTTCAATGTTTACAAGTGTTTGTCTGGGAAATATAGGATTATAAAGGAACACATTTCAAGCACCATGCTGGGTGTGTTAGTACTTTGTATTCTGCTACCACAACTGAACTTCCTTCATGTTGTATTTCATAATGTCCCAGACAAATAAGGATGAGATCATATTTGCTAGAATTGTTTAATCACCAGTGGTCTGACCCTGAAAAAGACAAGGCACATTAGCTTTCTGTCACCCTGGATGGGAACTGAGGTTGCACAGCATCTGGCAGGGTGTTCTCAGCCCCTCACAGAATTTGTGCTTTCAACTTAAGTCCCAGACCACATCTATTTTCTTCAATATACTGCAAACATATAACTGCAGTTAGCACAATTGGTACTTTCACTTTTAGCTGAAATGCCTCTACCCAGCAGGCAAAGTAATAACCATGAGATGACACTGTGATGAATGACAAAGCCTCCAACAAAGTGTTTGAGCCATAAATGGAAAGAGACAGTAAGTTTCATCCTATTTTCTGAAATTGCATATGCTGCAAATCCGTTTCAAATGAAAATTAAATAATATTTTTTAAGCTCCAAATTACAGTAGGCCTAATGCAATAATGCACCAAATTCTCTTGTCCTCAGTTCAAGTCCTGGTGGGGAGTTTCAAGACAATGCCTAACGAAAGACACATTGATTTGAGGGTGGGTCCCTGTGATAAGACAGTTTCCAGTTGCAGCTCTTACAATCTTTCGTTTTGAGGAATAAATGAAAGGAGGTGAAGGCAGGAAAATGAGTAAAGAAAGATAAAATGTGCAAAACACAATGCGTTTGGGGCACCTTCATCCTGCTGTCTGTACAGTTGTACAGTCCATTGATTACAGTGGTGTTTCTCCTGACTCAAATTTACACAAATGGAACAGCATCAGCCCTTGAGATAACCAAGATTGATGCCTTTCCTGGCAGTCACAGCAGATAACAGTGCTGAACTATACCTTCTCCTCTTGAAACACCTTGACATTTGTGGCACAAGATATTCTCTTGGAAATGATAGGTATGATAATTTTGTAAAAAGGCTTACAAATGGATTTTAAGAACTTGAAAACAATTGCATGTATAGGTTTTTAATTTTTCATTTTTTGGGGTTCAAACTGGACTAATTTTCTATTCCAACCACACAACATTAATGAAATAATTTAGAGACTGATAGAAATGTTGCTATTTTTCAAACGTTTTTTGTCAGAATCCCATCTTTTCAGAAAATAGAAATACTCAATAAGTAGTTCATACTATTTCAGAAAGACTTAAAAAAATATTAAAACTCCATCAGAAAAAAAATCATCATCCTGAATTTGCACTGAACATCCAATATATTATCCATTTATGTGTTCACTCTTTGAACAGCTCTAAATCCATTACCTAATTATTATCTAAAGAAGATAAAATTGACAATAATTTCATCATCAGATTTTTCTTAATCTTTAGACAAAAAGAAATGTATTTTTGCTTCACAGACAAAAAGATAGTCTTCCTGGAGAGGAATCTTCTTATAGGGTTACTTTTAAGGATTCACCACTCCTATCATTGGGCAATTCCTGATCTCTGAAGGAAGAGGAGGCAGCCCATGCAAGCTGCCTTTCGGTACAGCTGACACATTCTGATCCCCAGTACCACAGAGGTAATACAGCTGAATTAACAGAGGGCTTGTCTATACCACAGTCACAGAAATTCCTTTACAGATTATGGAAAAAGTGATTTCAGGGACTCTGTGCTGTCTGCTGACAAAAAGATTTAATGAAGAATCAATGACCAAATCGAGCACTTGTCTCTTCTCAATGAAACCCTTGTTTGAGGCAAAACTCCCCTACATGCTTGTAGCTAACTTGAGTAAGTTTAGAAGAGCAACACCACCTGAAGGGTAACTGCAGCACCATGTTTGGAGAATGCCTCCTGTTTGCTCATGCTTTGTAACATTCCTGAGCATGGTAAGCACTTGAGATTGCCACTGCTGTGCATGCCAGCTGGCTCGCCTTCCTTCTTCTGTTCTGCAGAAGAATCCTGGCGAGGGAAACATTTTCAAAATGTGTCTCTGACACAGTGGTGGAAGACTTACAGCTATTGTTTGAAACAGGCAAGAAGAAATAGCTATATGTGTTCTCCTTGTTGGAAGGAATCACATGGTAATAAAAAAGTTCTGGATTTTCACTGCAGAAGGTCTGTGTGTTTTGAATCTTTGCGATGGAGACAGCCTTAACAGACTAATTTTAGTGGAACTGCTTGTTTTGACAAGTGAGGAAACACAACAATTACTAATGCATTTTGCCACTTGAGTCTCTCGACAAACATACCGTGCGGATTATAATATAAATACATAACTGCTTTTCCTCATTTTGGCATGCCACTTGTGAACGATTTTGTCATAACAAAACCCATCTTCCCTGCTTTTCATTTATCTCCCTAAAATAGAAATGGTATTTTTCCATTTACCCTGCTAGAATAAACATCTATTAATTCTCCCAGGTCACAAAACCTTCAGCTTCTGAAGGTTAGAAATGTCTGCACAGTATGCAACTCCTTTGGTTTAGTTCTGCCTTGAATCAAGTCAACAGAAAATGTCCAAATATTTGCCCAGTAATGGGAAAAATGAATGTAATTGATCCACAGCTCTTATGTACAACATCAAAGTACTTAGAGACAAGAAGCTATTGTAAGACAGTGACTAATAACTGTATGAGGGGATTTCCATTAGCAGGCCCACAAGGAAGATGATTCTAGTCTGTGAGTGCCTTGTGAAAAGTTAAAACTGTCATGAACTATACAAGGAGTTTTTAACAAAACAGAAGTTGTGGAAAAGGACATCACATTTTATATGTATGACCTTCGGATACCTCAATTAAGGTCAGATGCAACCATAAATTATTTAAATCCATGGAATCCTCTGTAAAGTCCTCCTGTAACACAATTTAAAGTCTTCTACCCCAAATCTTTAAAATCACTGTATTTTTTGATAGCTGTGTAGATAGCAGTAATCAAAACTGAGTTACAATGAATAGTTCCAAAATCTCATGGGATGAAGTGACCTTTCCCTTACTCCAGAAAATGCAACCTGATGGAAGTGTAGCAGTTCCCAGCACAGTGTTACTTGTGAGGCTGCCATAGGTGAACTCTTGAGGTACCTGATACTGATATCTAGACAACATATTTAAGATGAAAGAAAAGAGAAATAAAAGGCTGACCAGGGACCTGATTCTGCCACCTTTGGCTTTAATTTCACTTTGCCCAAAATATTTAAACAGTGGCAGCAAATATCTGGCACTGCAGAATCTCCTTCTCAGTTGTATCTTCACATTAGGAAGCCGTGCTGTTGTCAACCTCTTACTTAGATTATTATCTTAGACCCTTACAGACAATAGTTCATCTTTACTTTTGTAATCATACTTAAATATGCAAGGAACATACATACATAGCTGCATTTCTTCCATATGACCCCACACACAATCATTCACTGCTAAACCAGCTTTGCATTTTTTTCCCCACAAGCTAAACTGTTCATCGCAGAAGCACATATGCAGTGGAAGGGAGAAGAGAGAGTAAGACCATTTGTGTCTTTTCTCAGTCTTTGTGAATGGCTGAAGTGCAGGACCCAGGGACCAGGCCCAGTCTTTGCCTGGAATCAGTGTGAAAAGAGTGGTAAAGAGCATATTAAATCATTAATTTCTTCTCCTTGCCTGAATTCCACTGGGCCTGTGTGGAAGGAAGGAGATAGTTTGTTCCCTGAAAAGGCACATCACAAATTCTTTCCCATTTGAGCCAAATGCTTGCAGTACAAAGGACTGCATTTTCTCTGAGACAGTGCTTTGGATGTGCTCCCTAATGTGGTTCAGCTTCCTTGCTGCCCCTTATTTCAGCCCATGTCTTAACGGTATAATTTAACCTTAAATTAGAGGCATATTTTACCCTTGTTCTGTATGCAGAAATTCCTTTGATGTAATTGGGAGCCCATGCAAAGATGGAGGGTTTATCATGGCCCTTTGAATGCATGTGACATGGCAATTTGTCCAAGACATATTCTCATGCAAGAAGAATGGGATCCCATTGTGGGAAAATCCAGGGCCAAACTCTGCACAGAACTGACATCAATAGGATTGAACACAGTGTGAAGTTATGGCAAAATCTGATATATTGGCTGGGGGTTTTTTATGCATCCACTACTCTTAGTGTTGCTGATGGAAAGCGGATATCATATTGTCCGAAGAAACCCTAACTTCTGTTGCAAGAGGATGAAAGGGAGATGATCTCAAGGCTCTGAGTGACTGTTTTAATTGGATACATGTGGGCAGAGTCCAATCCAAATGTCACAGAAAACTCTGAAACTGATCCTGATGGCTTTTGGATGAATCCCACTATGAAATCTCAAAATTAGGATTTGAAATAGAGTCAGTGAGCACAAAAGTGACTGTCTCACCAGATAAAAAGACATTACATAATTTTGAAATTGAGCATGCTCTTTTCAATCAAAGGATCTCCAGGCTCATTTTATCTTTTTTCACCCATTCTTTCTTAATAAGGCAAGTTTTGCTGACTGTTATACGGCCTCTCACAAGAATTTCACCTAAAGAATAAAGTTCTAGGCCCAAACTTATCTACAAAATTCTAAAGAAACTTATAAATAGAGATATAAAACTTACCACATCTTCTTATTTAGGCAGCAATTTAAACAGTGTTGTTCCAGCCCTTTGACTCTAATAGTGGTCACATCTCCTTTGCAAGCTCTCCATGGGGTCTTAATTTCTAGATACATACAAATTGTACTTTTTCTTTTAGCACCGTCCAGGATAATGCAATGGAAAACAGGAGGGACTGGTTTGAAAGTTCTGGAGTTTCTGAAAGGCATGTAAGATAAGAAAATGTCAAGGAAAACAGATCCTGGGCAGAAGCAGATGTTCAGCTTATGGCCACATCTTTGATCCTTTCTTCTTTGCATCTCTCTTACATGATGTGTATACAGAGAGAGTATAGAGCCTACATTGCTAATGTGCAGAAGTGAGGGTCATCACGAACTCATAGGAAGATGGGTCTGTAAGTGGATTAAAAGGGGTCACAGAGTCAATATTTGCACCATTTTCTCATAAGAAAGTCACTCCCATGTCAGCTAGAGTGCAATCAGTACATAGCTTCTAGCACACATGTACAGCTAAATCTGGGTCAATAGCACTGCTAACCTTGGAGAAACATTTCAGTGTGTGGATGAGAGACTCACTAGGAACAATACCTGTGCCAGAGCCTGCTGAACTATGCAGCAAAGACCTATCCGACGAACTTGAACAATGCGGCTGGATGATTTATATCAGGATGAGGATCTGGCTTTAAACAGGCAGAGGAAGAGAATTTTGAACATAAACAACATAAACATTTAAAATTGGTTCAGACTTTTGTTAGAAAAACAACACTTAAATTGCTGCAGAGAGCATGTGAATCTCCTTGTACCTGTGCATTGGCTTTCTGGATAATGTCTTTGGTATCTCACAGGTACTGAAGTTTGCCAGCTGTGTGTTTCTGCAACTGCTTTTTATTGAAAGACACAATAAACACTACAGTTGTGTAAATCCTCTATAAATAGCTGCAGCAAAAGCCATCCCTGCACCCTGTTCAAAATTAAACACCCTACCAACTTCCCAGCTCCTCTCTCCTAGGTTGTAAATTGAGTACAATACCAATAGTTACCCTTTTCTAAGTGTTTTGGGATCATCTAATAAGAGGCGCTATATGCTAGTAAAGTCCAAAACACTGAAAATAGTTACTTATTTATTTCTCATAATTTCTGAACCATCATTTCCAATCCCCCTCTATTGTTCCCAGCAAGCAACTAAAATAATTAAGAGCAGACAGCCTATTAAGAAATAGAAAGTGTTTTGGTTACTTGCTATTTGTGGGTATGCATTGTTCCAGCATGGGAGCAGCCAGCTGCAGCTGGGAGAATGTTTTGTACACTACAGACATTTTATCTCCAATGTTTACCATGTTCTGAATCTGGAAAAGTTCTGAGATTGTTCAACATCTCTAAAGTTCAATGTCCAAAATTATGTCATTTACAATGAATAACTCTGACTAAATGAGCTCTGTTTAAGTGCCATAGTTTTACACCAGTTTAAGCCAACCCTTTTTCTTCCCACAATGCTCTATCCCCAAACCTTTCTTTTACCCCATGGAGCCCTTTAATTCTTCCCAGAACTTTTGCTTCTATCATTTATCAGGGATTTAGGTCACCCTGATGTAGGACAAAGCAACAAAAATACCAACCAGTTGGCATTTATAGCCATGAATTTTTTTTTTAAAAGGTAAAAGCAATAAAGGTAAAATAAAGAAAAGCCTGAGTTGTTCTAAACACAAATAATATGTAAGACTTGTCTGTGTGTGCTGAGACTCTAACTTTTCAGTGAGACAATACAAAGCAGAGGAAGGACTGCAGAGACAGCAGTCACATGGCTCTAGACAGGGAGAAGACCAATTTTCTCTCAGGTGTCTTACAGGTTAAGATATCACAATGAATCAAAATTATGTTGCCTTCATTTTGAAATTTTTTTTGAGACCTGAAGAAAGGCTACTCATGCCTGCAAGTTTGCATTTGTTCTGAGGATATTAGTTGTTCTAATAAAACATATTATTTCTACTCTTGGATATTTCCTAGTTTTCTAAGCAGAAAAGTTATCATTGCTAGGGACACAGTTTAAGTGGTGCTATTTGAAAGGAAATTTATGGCCTTGGGAATGGGGTGATATTTGGCATGGATATCTAGGAGGACTGAAAAGAATAGATCACCTTGAGAAGACTTGTCAAGGGCGAGATAGGAGAATTGGTAAAATACTTTATCTTCTGGGACCAACACCATCCTGCCCCCTGACACATTTCAGACCACAACCACTTAAAATCAGAATCACACAAAACTGTTTTCTAGTAAAGTCTTCATGTCATCCCTGCACAGCATTTTCTTGGGGCTTGAGGCCTGGCCAAACTGAGCCTTAGTGCTCGGCTTCCCTCAGCACTGCTGCTGTTCTTTGCACACCTCTATGCTGTATTCGGGCAAATCGACCCAATGATGTCAAAAAGAGACAGCGAACTGTGGCAAGCACGTAGCACAGACAGAGAATGCTCTCCTTGAGGTATCAGCTGCTGCTTTTAATTAACAAAGAGTTAAGGGTGTTCCTACCCGGCCTCAGAGGAGCAGCTTCACGGATACTGCAGCAGTTAATCCCGTGCTAACAAGGACGGTAGGCCTCATGGCTCGGTGACCGAGGAGTCGGGCGGGAGGTACTGCTAACGTTTGTCTTGCAACCCCCTTGCAAAGCCCCTTGGAGACAGTGGGTTTCTGCTTGCTTGCTCCATGGCTGTGACACCGTGTAGTCTATCCCGCAGTGCCTTGTCAGTGCTCCTCAGCCCCCAGCCACTTGTGACTTCAGGCCACCCAGACTCTGCAGGAAGCAGTTGCTCTCCTCATTCCATTCTGGAGCAGTTAACAAGGCACCCAGATGGGATTCGCTGTCTCCTGGCAGCTCAGTTAACCAAAATTGGGCATGAGGAGGACCACAATGACACTTTATTGTTCAGATAGCTTTTGGGGATAATGACTTGAACTGAGGGATAGACTTGATTAGTCACTATGCCAAGGATTGATATAATTATTGATCCAAGAAAAAATATTTAAGGTATCAAATATATGGTTACAACTTTTTTTATAGTTCTTTCCATTTCATTTTCTAGATCATCAGTTAAAAGTAGGAGGATATTGAACTGGACTGTATAATTCTGCAAGACACAGACCCCTCCTTGTTGCCTTTTTTCTTTTCTATTCATGGCCTGCATGGTAGAGGGGATGATTTCTCCCTAGGGAGAAATAGTACATGAATTATAAAAGCATACATTGTAATTTTTTAGAAATGGAATATGCTTCACACACCTACTGAGTGATGTGCACAAAAATCCATGTAGTGTACATGTTACAGAAGAAGGCTTTTTTTGTAAGATTTTTTTTTTATGACCTGTACCTAGAATACTAAAATTGAAACCTTGCTCTGGGTGGTCTTTATTTTTGGCTGAAGCCTCATAATAGTTCCATAAATATTAACTTATGAAGAACGTAGGACACAAGTGAATGTAGAACTGACCACTTTCTTGGTGCTCTCATATAACTTAAACTGCATTATTATTATTATTATTTTCTTATAGAATAGTGGGAATACTGTTAAAAAAATTAAATGGGACTTTTATCATTGAAAAAGTTTGTGGTTTGCTTATTTGGATGGAAAAAAAAATATCAGCTGAGCACATGCAAATAACTTCAGAAATAAAGTGCAACAGTACTAGTTTTGACACCAGCCCCGTTTGTTTCCTCTGAAATGTTTAGCCAGTCTAGCAGCCAGATATTTCAAGAACAGCCTCACAAGTGAAGATTAAATGTGTGTGTTTTTATAAAACAATGACATCTTGTTTTCAAAGCCCTGCAAGCTTAAAATGGATATTAGAGCAGTCACATATAAACTGCAGTTCCCAAGGACAACTGTTTAGCTTAAGTGCCATTTAATGTTCTCCTAAATGGTTCTGCTGTTTAGTGTGCAATATATCTTCTAGATTAGACCTTTAATCCTTTACATTGTGCTTGCTGTGTCAAAGAGGGCTTCATGCCAACTTCTTCCTATTGGTGGGTCTCTTTCTCTCTCTTTTAACAGGCAATGAAGAACATCAAAGCCTTGTGTTTTGCCTCTTTGAATCCAAACAAGAAATACAGATAAAAGTTTTTGTGAACCAGAAAACTTTAAACAGTTTAATGGGTTTCCCCCTTTTTTTCTGCTTTAATTTTAGTGCTTTTATGAGCACAAAGAAGCAGAAGAAAGACCAAAAATAGTTTATAAAATGTTGGGGTTTTTATAAATGTAAAAAAATTGATATAGATTAGTTGGATCCTTATTATGCTAATGAGGACTTCAGAGTGCTATGGCTTTCACACCTCAGTACCCCAAAGTGAAGAGAACACAATGCCATTACAAACACAATACACAAAGTAGAGGAATTACCTGGTGCACCGTGTTTAAGCAGAGCAGGGTATAAAACTAAGTCCAGCTTTGATGCTTAAGGCACATCAGTTTATGCTGAGCCAGCAGCTCCATGTACTCACCTGAGGAGCCTCATTACTGATAGACCTTAAGTGTAAGTGCTGCTTTGCACCATAAGTCAATAGTGGGCTTCCAGAAACTAGCTCTAAATTTCTTAGTCTTGGCCATTCTAATGTTTGTTCCTGAGAGGAAAATAAATTTGCCCTTTACAGCCTAAAAAGCAAAAACATCTGCTGGTATTATGAGCAGCCCTATTGTCCAAGCTCAGCAGCAGGGAGGTCTGCACTTGTTCAGTTCTGCTTTCCTGCTAAGCGTCGAGAAAGCCTGTGGGAATCATTATCGAGGTTCCTGAGGGCAGCTGGGGAATGAGTTCATCTTTCTGGTGCAGCCAAAAAAGGACACCCCAATGTCCTGGTTAGTAGCAACTTGTGCTACGTACCATGCAGGACACCCACATTTGGGAAAAGGTTTGGAAAACTTGCTCCAAAGCCAGTGATAGACAGCAGCCATGGGCTAAGGGAAGGACATGGCTCTGGGAGGGTTTGCTGTGGTAGCCAGCAGCTGGAGGACATGAAAAGCTAAGACTCAGTGGGTGGTGGGGAGGAAAAGTTGATGGTGCAGCCAGAGCCCTTGTTTAGAAGAAATCCCAACTCACTTGGCCTGATTCATTAACCTGAACATCTGACTAGAGGAAAAAACCATTTCCCACTTCTTGCCACTCACTGCAGTTTCTTTATCAGTTACAAAACATCTACACTCAGAGGCCTGGGGCCTGACATGGCTTTAATTGTTAGTTTTGCTATCCTTACCTACAAAGCCATTGCTTTGTAATTAGGAACATTGAGGAAAGGAATACATTTCACTTTTTTTTAAAATTGCATTTCTGTTATTTATTTTGGAGCTTATGAGTAAGACACACATTTCATATTTGGGACCAGATGTTCGCACACCCAAAAGCTGAAGTTCATCTCAAAATTTTTAATTATCAGATGTAATTAACATTTGGGCTTGAATATTAACAAAATACGTGACCAGATGTCAGCTATCTAAGAAGAAACGAAGCCCAAGTAGCACTGACTAGGAAAGCAAACAAACCGCTTCCTGTAAGCACAGGACCTCCAGGTTTCCAACCAAGTTGATGTTTCTGCCAGCATTGAGGAGAAATCCATTTAGTCCTCAAGTTTCTTGGTGGTCCTTTAATTTTTTTTCTTTTTAGGCTCATGAGTGAAAAATAACACGGGCTGTATTCTTCCGATCCCATTCACCTAATACTTGTACTTTGGCTTTACCAAGTACTGAAAGCTTTCCAAACCTGCCTGGCAGGTCCATAAGAGAAGACCTTCCAAACTTAAGCCTTTCCATCCAGAACCAAGCCTTAAGATCCGAGCCCACTCGAATGGCAATTTTCAGCCTCTGTCTGAAAATATTTTCACAAATGTAATTATTTTCCTGAAAGACTTAGCTGTATCGGGTTTTTTTTTCCAACATGATATTGTTGTAAAGATGTCCATGGAGGACAGTTTAAATTGTTGATGTGGTAGATGTCCTGTCAAAGGAAGGACCAGTAATGGTTGAATTTGTTGACAGGGTGTGTTCTTCTGCCCATAGAAAGTTGTGCAACTCCTTGCAGTTGCAGCCACAAAGCAATTACAAATCAAGGATTAGCTAAGGTAACTCTGGAGACTTACCCAAGGAGCTGCCAGCAGACAGGGTCACTGATCTCCAGCTGGACATACACACAGCCCCCGGTGATAAGGGACTGTAACAAAAATAGACCTGTCAGGAACCGTGAGGCAGGATAAAGCATTCCCATTTCATTCCAGACAGAGGTTTTGCTTACCTGTCTTTAAAGATCTCCATGCAGAGATCACACAGTTGCTTTAGGCAATCTTTCCCTGCACTTGACTTCCCTCAGTGAACATACTGTCCCAAAAACATTACTCTAATCTTTCTTACCACAGTATTTGATGCTCCTACTTGAACAAGTAATTTTTTTCCCTTTCTGCCTTGCATGTGGGAATTAGCTTATTCCCTTCCTCTTTGCAGTAACCTTTCATATCCTTGAATACTGTTTATCACAGCTCCACTCAGTCTTCCTTGCCCGTGCTAACAGACAGAGGAAATCTCCAGTTAACAGGAAGATGGTGTAGCTGCCTTCCTATCAGCCCACCCTCAACTTCACTGAGATAAGTAGGATTTGGAGCTCTGGTGAATTTTGACGAGCACAACAGCCCCTTGAGGGGCTTTCTGAGATAAAGCAGCAGTGAAGTTGTTCTAATTTATCTTGGGGATATAACTGGATAGCACTCATAATCAGAGTGGGGGGCATATAAAGTTAGCTGGGCTGTTCCTCCTATGCCTCTGATTTGTGCTGCATGCAGCTCAGGAAATCCAGAATATTTACCCACAGCAAGGTGGTGATTTGACAAGTTCTGCCCAAAAAGTTGTTCACAATATCCAAAGACTTTAGCTGTGGGATAGCAGCCAGGCTGATATCTTTCACATTCTTCTCCCAAGTTATTTAGCTATTCATTAACTTTTCCAAGACAATCCATATTTTTTTAAAAAAAAGGAAATACCACTACAGAAACTACCTTTCATATATCACCAAAATCAAATAGTGTTTAAAGACTTCTAACTTGACAGAGCTTAAATTCAGTACTAACAAATTTATGTATTATGTAAAATTGATAGTTAAGTTAGCAAAGCTGCATATTAATGACAGTATGTCAGTACCAGTTTTCAAACATTGTTCTGAAATATTACTTAAATACTTTGGGTTCAACTCACTAACATAACTTGGCTCCTTTGTGGAGCTCTAGTGATGCAAGCAGCTACAAACCAATTTAAATCATTGGTTAACCTCAGTTTATGACTTCTTTGTGCTTCTGCAGTGGTGGAAAACAGCCAGACTGTATCTGGTTCTCAATCTCTTACTAATAAAATACACCTTAATCATAATCTTTGTTACTTCTATTCTGATATCTAATAATTCTAATTTATAGTAAGCTTCTGCCTTTAAAATTCTACAGAGTGATGGGGACTATCAATTTATATTGTATTTATATTCCAGTGGGCGTACTGGAGACAGACTTGAAAAGAGCAAACAATCTATGTCTGAGGAAGCCGTTTAGATATCACTATTCATTGAAATAGCACATTTAAGTAGAAAATCACACATTAAGCACTTGCTGTTTGTGTGTATCTGATGTCATAACTGTAATACTCCTAAAAAAGAAAAAAAAAATCAAAGATAACATCTTTGTTACTGCATAGGCTTCCCATCAGCTATAAAAAATGAAACGGATAGATGCACCAGATGTAAGCATGGATCCCTGTTAGTGGTAGCCATAACAGAAAAATGCATTCATGTGAAATGCACCATTGTGTGCATTCTGAAGCCCGGAGAATTGTTGAAGGCTGTGCTTTCTTCTTATGCACAGCTGCAAAGATAACACTGTCTACTATTCAAGGGCTCCGTGGGGAATTCCTCGTAACAGTCCTGTTCTTTCAATTCTTATTAAGGCTTACATCCCCATTTCAGATGATGATCAGCTCACTGTCTGGGTCAACTGCTGGCATAAATCCCATCAGCAATTATAATTTTAACTTGACAGTATCATTCCTACAGTAGAGAGCAAGTTGGAGCTTTCCAGTGAGTCTGGCTGGATAATTTTTCTTTTTTTTCTGCCCCTGTACAGCATGAAAGGGTTTCTCCATGCTTACCTTTAGCTGCTAAAATTTCTGTGATGACAATATACTTTTATGATGCACTAAAGTATAAGGACAATGACACATGATACCCTTGAACTGGAAATGCTTTGAGGAAGAAATATAGATGCATAGGCCCTTATCCAAAGCTTACTGAAATCACTGGGAGGCTTTTCCATAAATTTTAACAGACTTTGGATCTGACCTTAAGTTATTTATTAATGATAAAAACAGGTGATGCACTTTCTCCAGTTTAGACAAACCTTCTGATTCTGCCAATTAGAAATTTAACAGGAGTAGTACCTTCTGGTTTCTTTCAGGAACAACTGCTCTTACTAATAAATGCTTGCACTTCTAGTCTGTAACATTTACACAGTTACCACACATTAAACTGAGTGTCACATTAAAAACAGTTTTTAGGTCACCCAAGCTGTAGTGATAGACGTTTTTGGAGATCAATTCTGTCAAATTATGCTTCTCTATGTTCCACTTCAGTGCCTGAAGACTTGCAGCAAGTGCTTGGAAAACTCTTTGTAGACCAGCTATAGAGGGGTTTCTAAAGATTTCATAAGAGAGACCGTACTTTGGACAATGCAGCTCAAGTGAGCTTGATCAAAGTTTGGCAGGGAAGTTCTCTCAGGTTTTAATGGAGACTCCCATTGGGGGATGTGCATTGAGATAACAGAAAGGAATAAAGCTTATTTGAGAGTGTTAGTGGTCAGAACTTCATTCCTGTAAAAAGGAGAGTTAAAGAGGTTTAGGGTTTTCAGTGTACCTCTGAGTTAAAAAAAAAAAAGAAAAAGGCTGTCTCCCCAAGATTCTGATGGGGGTACCTGTATTTTTTTAATCTGAGCAGTTGAAGATGTCAGCCCTTTTATGTAAGAAACAGAAGACCACATAGAGACTGTTGATCAGATTTTTCAGTCAGTAACATTTATTTAAATGGAGATGATACTGCAAAAGAAGTATATTCACCTCCGAAAAAGATGGTGGAAGTGAGAAGAGAATTAGGTTCTTTTTTTTCCTTTTTCAGGAAAATGTGCAGAATGTTTGGGATCTGAAAGAGTGCTACAGAAGTGTTTGCTGTTGGGTGCTGCTGTAAATCTTTACTTTTTGAAAACATTAGAGTCCATTAAAAGTTAGCTTTAGAAGCTGTTTTGATTATCTTAGTGCCTTCACTAGTTTTATAATAACTTTTTGTTACTCCAACAAAGATTAAGTAGTCCATTATTCCTCGTATGAGATGCTATGAAGAGTTTTGGACTGCATTCTCTATGTAATTATTAGCTCTTGCCCTGAAAGGCCATGGATGAAGAAATCTGTCAGCCTATGAAAGCCATGCACGAATAAACTTATCAGCAGGAGTAAAATAAGGATTTAAATGAAGAGAAGGAGGAGGCAAAGAGATTTCCTTTTCATTCACTAGCTATTCAAATATGATTGGATTAATATAACTACTAATTTTTTCCAAATAAATCATCTTTGCATGGCTTGAAATACTTCATTTGAGCTATTCATGCTGAGGCAAAGCATTTGCTATTGGAACATTTCACAAAATCATGAAGTTAATCAGAAATCATCTCCAGTAACCTCACAATGGCTTTTGCTCCCCACCAGCACAGCCACTCAGATAAGAACGGGAACTCCATTTTTTTCAGGAGTCCCCAGAGAATTTTTGAGTGATGCTTCATCTGTATGAAAAGGAAAACAAACTAGGAAGGTCAGGGAGTCACTACAGGAGGATATCCTCTACTCATTCTTGACCACACTCTCTTCAGTGTCCAGAACATTCGTTTGTCTCCCTGGTTGACAAAACTTAGAAAGCTATGATGAAATGCACAAAGACACCCTATCTCATAAAAATCACACAGTTATAGGGTGTTCTGTATGTTTCAAGATCTGGGATTGTGCAGAAAGAAATTATTTGAGGTATACTACATTTGCTGGTTTTTAAATTGATATCCAGATCTGGGATTTTTCTGGACAAGGGCTGAAATATCTTCTTCCAATATCCTTGAGTTTGGGGGCAATTCTGAATTCAACTCCAGATGTGGATAGGAGAGATAACCTCACTTCTTAATGTGAAAAACTCACTGAAAAACAAAATTCAGTAATCTAAATGCACCATAGTTTTTACAGTCAGCTGATTTAGATTCCTTAATTAACTCTTTGATTTGGAAAATATTTCAGATGCAGAGTGGGGCTGTTTTCCAAATCTGCAGCTCTGTATTTCAGCATATTTTTCCCTGGTCAAATATTTTTCACAAGATTTCTGAGTAGTAGCTCTCAGGTAACATCAGCCTTTCTCTGAAATTTGTGTTACTTTCTTGGTTGGGTCATGGTAGGTCAAGAAAAGAACGCAAACAAAATGCTCCTTGCCTTGATCCCTCATCTTCTTTTCTAGAGGGAGGTAACAAGGTTATTCTGAGGACTATTTATCATTCCTCTGGTGGTCCTACCACTTCACTTAGTTTATGATTTGTTGCCAGTGAAGCTGTACCAGCACAACCTGAGGCACTCCTCTCAGGTTGACAGTGACAGACTGTTCCCTGTGGGAACAGCAATATGCACTGCAAGGCATATACTGACTTAGAATTTTGGCAAGACTTTAAATTAAATGGCAGCAAATGGAAATAAAACTTCCATGCAAGGTCTGAGTAAGAATTCATGGGGCATTAATAATTTTGTTGGCAGATCAGCAAAGGGTTTCTTAATATTGTGACATCATTTTGTTGATTTGAGAGGAAATGTCTTGTAAATCAGATAAGAACTTTTCTCATTACTGTCCAAATTCATCTGAGGGAAGTGACAATAGAACTGGAATCAGTTTTTCTTGTTTGTGTTCTGGCCATGCGCATAGTATCTCTTCCATTGCATACACCTGTCAACAGGCTGAACAGAAGTCCTCACTCAAGAATTATTTTGGGAGGTAAACTAGAGAAAATGGCTCACACAGCTGCTCACTTATGGCTCTCAGATTCTCTCTTTTTCTGTTCTATAGTATTATAAAACTATGGATATTATTGAAGGTTTTTTTAAAAACAAGCTCTGTGTACCTTGAGTTCTGATGTTCTTCATAATTTTTATGCTCCCTTGATAATGGGAATATAAGTGCAAACCACACAAATTCCTGCTCCTGATGGTTTTGGAGCCCTACCTCAGTGCAAAATACAGCTGAGAAAACAGTTTAAGAAAACCTGGCACTCAACCGACCATAACAAGTTCAAGTGTCTTTAAACAAGCCTAAATTGTTGGGCTAGGATGGGTCTCTAGGCCTAAATCTACAAGCCTACTAAATTCAGCTCATGGATCCAGACTTCCTTCAGTAAAGCTCAGCCAGTTTAATCACTCTGCAACTGAAACAGTGCTCCAGATGTAGTTTCAGTCAAACTTTGGGAAGTTTATAGTTATTCCTGAACTATAAGTGCAATTTTTTTATTATGCATTGAAATGCTGGACAATGCATGGTCAAAATCAAGAAGTTTTCTTCTGTACTCAGGAGTAGCCTCACTATGAACTGGAGAGAGGGAAGAAGGGATTTTATAACCCACAATACTATTGTGTGGCATGGGGATGGAAGCAAGAGTTACTGGACAGAGTATAAAACTCTGCAGTTCTTCTCCCCCTCAAAAACTTGTGCTTGCCTGTCCTGTGAGCACACACAGGCATGTGCATGTGCTGACAAGCACAACTCATGAGTATTTGAAAAAGTTTGTGGACAGAGGGAATACTTTATCTCCACTGTAATTTCATTTCTATGGGAAGAATGCCCTTTTATATGCTCTATATAGTTGAAAGAGTTGATGACGGACTCACCAAAGGGTGTTCTCCCACATTCATCGCTCCTGACTGTACCTAGCATTCACTGAGGAAAACATGACATACTTAATAAAAGAAGCACAGGGCTTTTGTTTCCACAGAGCACTCCTGGCTTTACTGGTCAAACTGCTTCCAGAGATGTCAGCAGTTGAAGAGCCCTTTCATATGCTGAAAATATGAACCCACACCATTCCAGGCAGCGTTTGTGTTAGCAATGGAATTTTTAAATAGAAATAATTAGTTTTGCTGGCCATGGTTGTTACATCTGGCATACATTTGCCCCAGTGAACCCTATTTTTAAAAAACAAAGCATCTGAATTGAGGTTCCAGATTATACTAGTTACTGATCTTTGCAAGCCTAATCCATTCTTATGAGCAACGCCTCTGTGGTGTTTTCTTCCCCAAAGGATATGGTACGGGTGCAACCCAAGCTTTATTGTGCTTAATCTGAACCAGAAGTTTGAGCTGATTATTTTAAAAGGCATGCTGTTTCTTAAAAGTGATTTTCTTCCTGTCTTCCTGCTGTGCTGATAAGAAGTTATAAGTGGATCTCTTTGATGCTTCAGGCTGGAGTGATACAGAAGAAGGCAATCGTGCATCTGGGAGCTACACAGCCCAAGGCTAAGCTAGTAGATGTAGCAACAGCAAAGGCTGCAAAAAATACACTTTTACTTTGAAGCATATATACCACAGCTTTTAATTTCTGGAGTCAAGACGTGGGGTGAAATGATGCCTGGTGCATAAAGGTGCTAAACAAGGGCAGAGGCAAAGACCTTACCCTTTCAGCACGAAGACCTGGGGACTGTAGTGCTGTTGACAGTGACAGTGAGCCCAAAGCACTGGGAGGGCAGGGGTCAAGAGATGTCCCCTGCAACCTTTCAAAGGACCCTGCTGCCCAGCAGGCCACTGTAGCCTCTATCATATTCCCTTTCCCACTGCTGTCTTCTGACTGGTGCCCCCAGTGAGGCTGAAGAGGATCCAGGTCCAAGCAGGTCTAAGCTCTCAGGGACCATGTGCTCCTTTATCTCTCCCCACTAATGGGGGCAGTCCACTTGCCCCCACTATAGCAGCCTCACTTCAGCTTCTGTGCTCTCCATACCGATCATTTTAAGCACTGGGTTTGCCTCTGAGCTGATGGTCTGTAAGAAATAATGTCATTGTTCATACATAGATGGAAAGTACTCATACTTCAGCCAGTGCTGGATGCGGGACAGCAATCTCCAGCAGTGAGGGAGTTGGCTTCAAGGTACATTCCTGGCTCGTTCCAAACTCCCATTCACCCAGCTGCATTTAGGTTGCTGCAATCACTGGTTCTGTCTATTGATCTTCTGTAATCAGTTCTCTCTGCTAGACAAATACAGGTACTATAAAAGCTAATTAGGTGTTTTTACTGTTTAAAAAGATTTGTCAGTAGAGATGTTCCCTCTGTTCAACGTACAATATTTACAAATCATAATAATCTCCTTTTGGTGATAAAAATGTCATTTCACAAAATACTCTTATTTTTTAACTAGCAAAAGCAGACAGAGCAATCTTCACAAACCCTGGATTGTCAGGCTCCCTCCATTATCAGCAGGTAATAGAGTATTTTCATCAGCTGCCTTAGAAACTATTATTGATTCTCAAATCAGTAGTCAGGTCTGTTTCTATTTGTAATCCAGTAACATACAAAAGTGATAAATTAGTAGATATCAGGTAATTTGTTAAACTCTTGGCGCCCCACAGCTTCATGTTCAGATATCCAAAGTGACTCTAATGTATCTTGGTTATGCCTGCATTATATCATGATGTCAGAATCTTAGCAATTAAAGAGCTGGACCGAAATCACAATAATGAGATCACATATGCACTGCATGTGCATATCCGTCCCCGAAGACCTGCAACCCCTATTATGTCTTCACAAATGTTAAATGTACATTTATATATTCATGGGAATAAAACATGAGAATGTGAAGTATCAAACAGCAGTCTCAACGTCATAATTAAGTTATTTTGTTAATTATTTTTCATGCTAAATCAACTCCTTGAGAAATTTCTTTTATCATTCATTTCCCCTACATTTTATTCTAGCAGCACCAAATTGCAAGGAAACTGGTAACAGATCTTTTTGTGTCCAGGTGGTTGAAGACAGGAATTAAGATAACCAAATTTAATCAAGTCTGATTTATCCACAGTTATGTAGTTTCTGTTATTTCTCTTGATTTTTTTTTTAGCCCCTAGGATACATAAAACCAAACCTTATAAGAAGAACAGAAAGCTAGTGCTGTCCTTTTCAACCTCAGACCAAATTTTCAATGATTAGCCAGTTTTAAGCAGAGCCAGATGAGACCTCCCGGATTCCTCTTGGCCATGTCCTTGGTATCTTAGGAAAATACCATTCTGTTACTTTAGAAACAGAAGCCAACAACAAACACTGAATGGAGGTGGCCAAGAAAAGTGACAGAGTTAAATGGCTGTGTCACAGCTGGCAGAGAACCAGATGAAATTATCCAGGCCTTAGATAGTTGAGATCGAATATGTTCTCAGGCGAGTTGCAAAGCAAGAGGAAATTCCAGTAAATAATTTACTTAATGAGATCAATGTGCAACAGTTTTTTCTCTCCTACAAAGTTAATATTAGTATTCTGTTATCATCTTTTTTTCCTCTGTTTGCTAAGATAACATGATGCCAACATGGGTCTGGCACTGTTTGGGGTCTGACATTACTCACAAATATACTGTGTGAGTTAGGAGCAACTGCTGCACCCGACTGAAAAAATGCAAACTCTTCAGAGCTGTGACCAACCTGTATAACTTACTCCTGTCAGGGTTCCCTGGTCAGATGAGTGGGAGCCAGGATTATCAGAACCTCCAGATTCCCAATTCGATCCCATTCCTATCACTAAGAGCTTCAGAGGCACCTTTTATTTATTTTTTAAAATATTTTTGTTTTATAACAAAACATTGAATTTCTCTTCTGTGAGACTGGTTCAGTGTTTTTTGCTTATTACTGCAATTTGAAAAATCCTGGGATTTTTCACATCTGTACAATTTTGCCTCCTGGCCCTTTCAACAACCACACTGGAGTCAGTGGAATTATAGCTTCCTCGCCCAGTTAAAACTGCTCTATGTTCGTGGACAAATTCAAACCTTGTGTTAGGAAGCACAGTTCCAACCACACTTGTGGAGGTTTCAGAGTCTCAGATTCCAGCCACTTTTTTGAAAGCATGTGGCAGGCAGAGGAGAGAAACCCTATTAATGCCACCAGTGAGAGATGGAGAGTAATATGAGCTCAAATGTTGTTAGACACCAGAGAATCCACATGGAAGAGAGTCCAAATACATGCTCCAACCACCTGAAAAACTAAAGGACAAAGATCTATGAAACCTAACAGGAGAATTTACAGGAAATCAGGCCTCTTTGGTCCCAGTGTTCTCTGAACTACTCATTTATAGGCTCAGTTTTCTATGTACACCCTCAACAACAGTAACCAAGATGTATCATTCTGTAGTCAAGGACATGGGAGGACCACAAGCACTTTGTACAGCACCTCTTGACAGCACCACCCTTTGCCTCTGTGTTCCACTGCATAAGGTACTGCTTTTCAAAGCAAGTGCTGAGGCTGAAAACCCATGCAACCGGAAAGAAACTTCTGCCGTCAACACACAGCTTCACAACTGCATCCCACACAAGTTCTTGTTACCCCTTCGGAAGCATTTGTACTTGATTAGTCTGGTCAGCCAGCTAGTGTTACCCATCAGGCAGCGGAAAGGGAATGGGCTGGCGGTGGCGAACCCCAGGTTTGAGCAAAGCTTCTTGTGCAATTTGGAGCCACTGCTTCTGAGATCTGATCGCCGCTATCCTCCCCCCACCTTCAGGTTTCTGTGCTGCAAGTAGAATTGGATGGTGGGAGGTTTGTGTCCAAGCACGTTTTTGCCTAGCACCTGGGACCAAGTTGCAGTAATACGGCTGAGAGGCTCACACTGTTCTCCCTCGGAGCCCTGGAGCTACCGAGGGCTGATCCTGTCCTGAAAAGAAGCCTTGTAGAGAACAGTGCCAGCCCCTGGCAAGGGAAGGGGCAAAGGAAGCCTCACAGGATAGGGAAAGGGTGTCATTCCACTTTATTCTGGCTTCAAAAGCTCATGGAGCTGAAGTCTGATCATATTTACAGAGTTTCCAATACTTCCAGATGAAAACAGAAGAGGCAAGTGGTTTGAAGCTGCCTGGCTATAAACACAGAATCTACAGGAGTAAGTCAGTAAATGAGCAAAATATACTGAATATAAAGAATCATGAGGTCTTTATTTTCATATTCTTTCCCTTAAAATGCTTCTGTGGTTATTTTTATCCACTCAGTAAAACCTCCCAAAAATGTAATGATGTGCAAGTATTTGAAAGCTTTTTTTCTGGTTGTTTATTTACTATTTAGTGTAATCCCAGGCTGACTTTAAAGATCTAGGTTTTTAGAAAATATTCAATTACCTATTTCCTTTGAAATGACACAATAAAAACATACCTGCTATGTGAAAAAAAAAAAAAAAAAGGATGGCTTTCTTTTGGAAATACACTTTATACATGAAAATTAAACTCATGATATCACTTCTTCAGATGAAATTATTGTACTGTAGGTATGTCAAAGACAGTGGGATAACCCATGGGATGGAATTTCAGCAACAGCTAATTATTTGCTCTTTAAAAATATACCATTTCCTTTCCTTAATGAGCCAACTTTCAGGATATGAGTACAGAGAAGGGAGAAGAGAGGAAGAAACACAGTATTCTAGAAACTAAAAATCTTGTTGGCATTCTCTCTGCAATTTTTGTGGCTAAGACACTGAATGGATTCCATAAGTGGGATTTTGTCAGTATGCCAAATCTACATGGTCTTCTATCTTTTAAAAAATGCCTTTGATTTTCCCAGACTCCAGCCCAGCTTGGGACTTGCAGTTTTTTTAAAAAAAGCATATCCTGCTGCTACAGGAAATATTTTTCTCAACACCGCTGTATTTTATTTTTTAATCATATTTAAAAAGAATCTTATAGAAATCCCAACAGTACTCTTATGCATAACACAAAGGAGTTCATTTCACCTCTTTACAGGAGAAAAACTCACAAGATTAACACATTTGGAAATGATGTGAAAATACAAAATGGATTTAAGTTTTTTTAATATGTTCAAGTATTGAATGTAGTAGGATATGAAACTATGACTTTCCTTCACATTTGTAGAAAGACCATACAACATTCTGAATACAGGGATTTGTTTCTTTTCCACTGGAGTACAGAGGGTACTACTTCATTTTCTAGTAGAGAAACTTATTGACACTGGATAAGGCAATTCCAGCAAGCCTGAGAATTCAGTATTGGGCCAAAACTAAATCTCCATGTTTGCATATAACCACACACTGACAACATTCAGGTCTGAGTAGTTTAATAATCTTTGCTTCTTACAGTGGGCCAAGTTCAGATTCAGAAAACCCTTTTTGCAGATGCAAACTTTTGAGCTAAGATCTGCAGCGAAAGGTTTGGGTTTCTTTTAATACATCGTCCCTATTGGGTTACTTACAAGTCATCTGCAAGAAACCCAAGTTTGCTGTTATTAATAAAGGGGTTTTGAGAAAGTATTACCAGGCAACCATCATTACTGAAGTGTGCTGGACTGCTGAAGTATGGGGCTGTAGCAGTAGAAGGCTGTTACAGAAAACCACAGTGGTAATCAGCTAGTGCAGTAGTTTGTAGGGAATGCTCTTAAATCAATGATGTAGTTCCATATAAAATATGAAGAAAAACCCCTGCATTATTGGTATTTTTATTGGTGACATGTGACCTGTTTTATGCACTGTATATTTTCATCCTGTAATCCTTTGCTTCAACAGGTCCCAGGTCAGTAAATCACTCAAAAAAGTCATTCACTGCACTGGCAGAAAGCTACCAGCAAGAATGACCATCATTTAATCCTGGCAGCAAATTAAAATATCTCGCTTCTGATCTAGAGAAAAGCATTCTCATTACATAAAGCCAACCAGATTACCCATCCCACCCAGCCCACCATAAGGAATTCAAATGGAAAAAAGAGAGAAAAGAGGTATTAAGCAGCCAGCCCACATTGCTCCTTTGTTTACTGTAAGCTACAGAAACAGATGACTGGATGAACCTTTGGATTTTGTTATCTATTGTCTAGGAAGTCCTTGTTTTCATGGGTCAAAATCTCTCCTGACAGGGTCCATTCAGCTGATAATCATCAGCGTGGGCCTCAGTAAGCCATGGGGTATCTTAAACCCTAAAGGGATGCTTAGCATATTCTGAAAGGCTAAGCCATCAGGAAATGTTTTTGGCAAATGTCACTCAGGTTTCTTGAGTACATCTAAACTGATCCTGGTTCTAAAAATCAGATATCTAAGAGATCCAAAGAAATAATGCATATCCTTCTCAGAGTCAGGTTAACTTTATAAGGAAGAAGTTCTGCTGTTGCTGATTGATTTTGACAAAACTGCTTTGAAATAAAACAGATTTTCCAGCACAAACTACATCTAATTTGTTCAGTCCTAATCAAACATTAGAGTATAAGAATTTGAGTAGAAGGAGATCCAAGACAAACTGTGAGCTTGGGGAAAGATGCTTAGGCTGTTTCAACTGAATAAGCTCATGTAAACTTGGTTAGATTCAAAGAAAAAAATTTTTGAGCCAAATTTTTCAAATTCCAAGAAATTTAACCGTCTTGTTTTTAATTTTTATTTCCCTTGAACAAAACACCATCTGCTTTTACTATATCAAATACCACAGTCCATTCCTGGCAAAAATGGAGTCTGTGGCAAAATAATGGAGAAATAAATTTTTAAGAATATCTGGTCAGCATATTTGCTTTATTTTCCATACTACCTTTTTAAATCATCATACCCTTAAGTTGATTTTAAGTGAAATCAGAAAACAGATCTGTTTAAATTTAATAAAGTAACCCCTCATGGATGGTGAAATGACTTCCTAAGTACATTTTATGTTCGTTTGGTTCTTGAGTTTTTCATTTTCCACAAATGGAACAGATTTACATGAGCTCACAAGACAGCTCTGGCTTGGCCAGAAGTGGCCATGGCTGCCAGAGAGACTACTTAGCCTTTAGGTACCTCGGCAAGGTAGTCCTGTATGTTTAATAGAACTAGGTGTAAAGTGATGGTCTTTTTTCACTGTTTATTGCTAAGCCAACCTACTATAAAACATTGATCTCTCAGATACAGGAGACACATGACTCCCATGCCACTAGGTCCAGTAGGCTTAACCTGCTGAACTCAAAGTGCTAAAAGGACTTAAAATGTAATCATTAGTAGATTTTTGCAAGCAGCTGGTAAAACAAGACTTCTAGGCAGTCAGGGTGCATTAATTTATTTCTTAATCCTGCCAAATCAGCAGAAAAGTATTTTAACTTAATTCCACTTGGCAGACAAAAGGTAGGATTCCAAGGGGACAGCACAAGAGAAAGCATCCATGCAGGTGGAAAATGACAAACTCTGTGTAGTCGTGCCTATCAGCTCTGAGGTCCACATTTTCAATGTTTCTCTGGAGGAAAAAAAAAAAAGTAGGAGAAATACTATATCTTGTTTTGGCTCAACCCTGCTAGAAATAAACTACTACTTTTTTCAAAGCACCAGCAGTGTTCTGCTTAGTCTTTCCAGCCTCTATTAAATCCAGCACATTGTACTGAGACAAAAGAGATCAGGGAACTTCCCCTTTTTTTTCCTCCCCATCCAACTCAGAGCTCGTTTGTCAGCAAGAGTTATTGCCCTAACAAGCATCTTACAAGTCACCCATTTGTAGCAGTTCACTTTTCACATTAAGGGAAGACATGGCAATGGGCAGCCTTTACAACCAGTTTTCCCATTGTTTAAGCTTGACCCTGCCAGCGTTTGCACACAAGATGTCAGGGTAAATGATAAGGACTGCACCTTTGAAGGCAAACAAAAACCTTCCATCCGTCCAAATAATTTTTTTTCTTGGCTAGTACTTCCTTTACAGATTTTTGGGATACTGAAACACATCATGAACCCGATTTCCTGCCAGCTCATCCCTGAATGTACAGGAAAATCTGTGGTGCTTGTTTACGAGAGGTATTGCCTAGGCTGCAGTGATTGCTGTACAAATACGTGCCACACACTTATTTTCATGCTCTCATTTAGATGACCTGTTTAATTGAATGCAATATACAGGCTTGATCTCTTGCCATGTTGTGCACGCAGGAAATCCTGGAATAACATCCAAAGACTACATTGGACTGAAAGCAAAAACCTTTGGTTTAACATGCTGCCAAATCTTTTAAAGAAGCAGAAGCTCACAAAAAAATCCAAACCACACACACACACAAACAAAAACAAAAAACAAAACAAACAAACAAACAAAAACCCCCACAAACCCAAAAAAACCCCAAAAGACCTTATTTCCCCTGATATCTTAATGTGAAACTCTGGCTGGACTGATATTACTTGACCTGATACTCAAGTTAGTTATCATTAATTAAATGGACTATTACTTGATTGACTGGCACATAATATTAGCCTAAAAAGCAACATGCAGTGACACTTAAAGAAAACTTACAAGAGGAATAAGAGAGAGGACATGAGAATAAATATGTTGAAAGTATTCTCTAGGGAGGTTTTGTTATATTCCTTTATTAAAATGTTACAAAAGATCTCCAAGCTATTTACTTTCAACACTAAAAAAGCCCTGACCAAAATGCATGTCATGCTTTTCATATCATCTGCAATGAAGGCCAAACTTGGAATGGGGTTTAACTGCCAAAATTTCCCAAGTGGCTACAGAACTCATGGATGCAGGTTCATTAAGTCTCATCTGTTACACCATACAATTTGCTCAGCTGGCAAACAGAGGTGTTTCTCAGTTTCAAATCCACAAAAATCTGGCAGTCAAGTGAAGCCTTACCATCTCATGTGCCCAACAAGCACACTGGAAACCAGTGTGGTTTTTGAGATGTTGCTGAAGGCATATTTTAACCACAGCTGATGTTACAGAGATAGAGTTAGCAGTATAATTTGGCTCATGTTATTTTTATTGTCAGTGATGATGCATGAAATAAAAAGAGCTCATGGAGGGCTTGGGGACTCTTTAGCTTGAAAAACTGAAAGTGGGTAAATGCAGTAATTATTCAATGGGAAGCAGTAAATACTGATATTTACTCTGATAAAGTAACTATTAGAGTCACATTTTAAGGATGGAATTGTTCCTTCATGTAGTGTCATCTACAGCTACCAAAAGCTACCCATAGGTCTGCATAAACAGCTTCATTTATTGATTCAAAGCCACAAGCAACTCTGTATTTGAAGAAAAGTTTCCATGCTTGGAAAATACATGCAATATAAGATTACTGTACTGGTTATCAGGATTTTAGACTTCACAAAAATTTGCTGCTGTTACCGGAATATAGTCTCATTATCTATCAGAACAATTACCTATTCAGTAAGAAGGGAATACAAACAAAACCCAGAGTCTGCATTGAAAGGGAATACAAAAAGCTATTTTTTCCATTCACATATAGAAATTCTGAGTTATAAACAGAAATATACTTGCTCAAAAAATTATACTTTTTTAGAAGTACATTCCTCTAGTTCAGTCCTCTTTAAATTTTATAACAAGGAGCTACTCAGAATTGTTATCTTCTGTTTTAGTAAAAGCCATTAATTTTGGCGTGCATTTACACAGAAGTTGCTCTGGTAAATATTTGTAATTACAGGAGTAACTGTGATGAGTAGAGCTGAAATATGGACCACTTCAGATACCTGATTTTGTTTTTTAAACTACATTATCTAAAGACCCCAATTTACTTTGCAGTACTGAACATGTCCCTGGACTTTTTCTTCAGCCCCTTCCCAGTCAGAAGGATTGTGATCCCAGGTTCAGAGGCAGATCACCTCCTTCCTGAATGGCAGCAGAAACCTCCAAGGTCCCCACGACTGGACTGCAGATGTTTTCCTGGACAGTGCAACTATGAAACAGCTAGTCAGGTCAGCCCTGTTTTCAAATTCTTTAATGTTTTATATTCTCACACCTGAAAATGGCTTTTAGCTGATCAAGTGCAGTGGGTTTGTTTATCTCTGAGTAAGAAAGAAGAGAGGAAAAACTGGAACAGGAGCTGCTGAGTGATTTGAAGACAACCTGAGTTGAAGGACATGAGAAATATAGCAGAGATGGCAATAGACTAGTCCTGGTTTTGTCACCCAAAAAGAATATAAGAACTTAAATTTTATAATAGAGAGTGTACTAAATCTGATGCCTTAGCAACTGAAAATAACATCACAACTGGAATTTGTTAGGAAACATAAAATTGCATTTAAAACAAATGTCTGTAGGCACATATGTACAATTTATATACCCTAATGCATATTTAATACAGAGACTGCTTTTTGCAGTTTGGATTATAAACAGTTCACTTAGAAATGCCAGGAGTTGGCAGCAGAGAGAAAGCAGGAATAGAGTTCTGAACATGCAGGACTGCAAAATTAATACCATCTAAACCAGACCTGATTGATGTTCTCAGGTCAGTATACATAATTCACATGCAGCACTTTTTTACGGGATGGGACATTCCTCAAGGATGTGAGAAAAATGAGATTGTCATCAGGCTGGACCAGAATTCTTTCATACAGAAATTAAACAAACTCAGCACAAGTCTGACTACCTCTTTGCAACTGGGCTACACAGTCATAATGACTGCACAAGAATTTGTGAGGAGGAAAATTAGACTGAAGCTCCACATAATAAAGTGAAGTTCAATGGCACAGGAAGCCTCAGGCAATAAATGCCTTAGAATGAAAACAATTACTTATTAAAAAATTGCTAAACTCTTTCTATTAGCACCACGTATGATTTTCTACCAGTACAGCAGAAATTTTGGCTACAAAAATGAAACATGAAACTCCTCCTGCCTGCCAGTTTTAATCAAATGTAGAGCTCAGCCTGAACCTACTCAAGGCTGAAATGATGCTGATGGAAGTGAAACTGGCTGTCTCCCATTAAAGGCCTGCAAGCCTTTTTTGTTGAGGTTGTATGAAGGCTTGGAGTCTTATCTGACTCCTTACTGGGTCTGGATGACTGGGCACCTTCCCAAAAATACCTTCTCACATCTTTAGCTTTATGGGGAGTTTCATCCCCTCCTCCTGCTGAGGCCGCAATACCCTTTGCATTTGTTACCTGATGGCTGTATTATTAACAGCCTCCTGCTCCCCAAGCCAAGTGGAAGACAGTGTGCCGGCTCCAGATGTGGCAGAAGGAGGCTGTCTGCCTTAGATCACTGTAATCACTTCGGGCCAGTGCTCAGGTCCTTTTTTCAGCTCCAGGTAATTCCTGATGCCAGTTTACAGCCTTTGGTGAATGAAGCCCTGCTGCAGTTGCAAACCACTGAGGATCACAACAAAGCCTTTGAGACTCAGCTCCAAAAAAAATTTGAAGGCAATCCAGCATTGTAAAAGCCTTTCTGAGAACATCAGCTGAAAATAGAACCTGACCATCTTTAGAAAATAAAGGAAATCTTCTTCCGTAGCTTAGCATCAGAAGCACTGATTGCTTCAAGTTTCAAACTCTTTAATTTGCCAATTCAAAAAGCTGCTCAGACCAAGTTTTGACCCCCCAAAAATTAAGGCAGAAATGCCAGACAGTGAGGAAATTCAGTAGTTCTTTCACTATAACTGCAAACTCACATGCAGGGTAAACGGTGAAGGCCAGAACTCACCAGCTTCAGGCCATGGTTCAATGGTACAAGTTCAGCTTTATATTTCTAACTTCTAACACCGAAGAGAGATGACAAACATCACTGGTCTGGTGTAAACTCACTTGACCAATGCAACTTCTGATGGGTTTTCTTTGCAACAACAGGCTTCAAACTTAATCAGGTACCAACTTTCACCACACTGCCAGGCATAAAACTATCAGGAAAGCATACAGTCAGAGGAAACTCTGCATCATGTGCTCTGCCAAATTTGACAGAAAAGTGATCCTGTGCCCTGATTTTAGTCCAAATTTCACTGCTAGATAACAGCAGTGTGCACAATTTCAACAACAATGCTTGTGGAACTAACACTTACCTTGCAATAATTTATTTTTTCATCATGATTAAACTTCTGATTAATCTTGTTGCCACTACTGCCCAAGTGTTTTCTGCTGTATATATCTGTAAGAGAATCTTCCCCAATCCTGTGTGGATTTATACAAACATCCGTAGAGATGCCTGAATATATTGTGTCCTACCAATTGGGGAACAAAGGTTGTGCTTATACTTTGCTCTGTATCTGTTTAAAAGTTTTGCTGTGGAGTCACAGATCAAACCAAACACACCATCTCACTGATAAAATGGCTCATCAGACATAATTTTTGAGGCTCCTGCCATTTCCCCAAAATCTCTCCTGCCAGTTGCAAATCTTCATGCTTCTTTAAGATTTTTTTCCAAGCCAACTCTTTCATTATTACCCAAGTTTCCCTGTAATTCACCATGTCCTGTTCAGTCTGGCTGTTCTTCCCCTGTAACCCCACGGCCTGGGGACAGATGGTTGTCTTCCCCTGTAGCATCAGCGATCTGGGACAAGGTCCCCCTCCTGAGAGCCAAGTACAGGGGATCGCCATGTGCTGTAGGTGCTCACACCCCCTCAGTGTGTGGAGTAACCCCAGGGCTGAGCAGCACAGGCTGTGATTGCCATGTGTCCCCCTCCCTGATAACCCTCCTGAGGCACTGAGGTTCAAGGTCCTGTGTTAGCTGAGCATTTGAGGTCTTCAGATGAATGGAGTTTCAGGATGGTTATTTTTAGCATTGTTAAAATACTTACGGTACCAGTTCTGTGTAGCTGACTAGCGTGGGCTTAGCAATAATGCCTGAAAATGGGTAGCAGTGAGCAGTACTCTGTTCAGACTGCCAGACAGCCAGAAATCCTGAAAAAGCATCAAAAGCAATCTGCAAATTTGCCCCAGAAAAAAAAAATAATGTAGAAAAACAGGAAATGTCTGTGGAAAAACAGACATACGGGAGCTCTAGTTCTTCCATAATCTTCCAGTAGATGAAGTCTGGGCAAAGAATTCAACTTCTCATAGGGTGGAGTTTTATCAATTTATTAAAAGAGTTTTATGATGTGTGAAACCTGGCCTGGTCCCACCTAGTCCTTCTCACCTAAAAGCTACATAGAACAGGCTTCCCTTGTATGAGTATAACAAAAAGATGTCTCATAGAAGAATGAGCAGAGAGCATTTATTTGTACCTGTGAATTCTTGATGTGAAGATACCATATAAATACACATGCATGCAGAGGTAAAAATTGCTGTGGTTTATGGGTTTCTTCAGAAAAATATAGCCAAAGAATACTTATAGCTATGGGTCAATTCACACAGCTTTGCAAAAAAAAAAAAAATAAAAAAATTCTAAATTATATGCTTGAAAAGATTCACTTCAACAGACAAAGCACTGGTTTAACTTCCAAAATCTGAATTATTATTTTAAAGTAGCTGTCTAGCAGGGCTGAAGTTACCTTAACAAAGGGGCTGACTGAAGATACAGCTCTTGCTCGTCTTCCAAAGTACTGAAATAAATAAAATTTTTAACAGAGAGGACTGCAAAACTCTCTGTTCTACACTACTCACATTTTCAGGTGAGATGTTGACAAAGCCTTTACCTTAGTAGCTAATTGATAATGTCCGTTTTAACAAAGTAAAATAGATATACACATTATAAAACACTTCTAGCAGACAGGCCAGGAAGTAGAAGAGGTTTTAGAGAGAGACAAACAGAAAAGCTTGGTTTATTGAACTTAGATCATGCCAGTTGCTCAGTATTTCTTAGTAGTGTGGGTTCTTCTTTATTCTTTCTGCAGCAAGAGTCCAGAACCCTTCAAGAAGTAATTCAAAATGGCAAAAGTAACATTTTTCTTTACCTCTACCTGGCAAATTTTCAGAGAGATACATTTACTAGATGGAAACTTCCTGCCTGGGTTGGCTGTTCGTTAGTATGAGTAATGAGCAATCCATTCATCGTTAGGGTTAGCAAGTTTTCCATTTCATCCTCTTCCCTCTTTAAGTGCATGATTTAATTCACAGCACATAAACATTTATGCAGAAACCTTGTAAAAGCAAACCCATGCCCAGTATGTTGGTCATACATATATATGTGAGAAAACTCTAGGCAGGTGGAGAAACTCAGTTTAAAACAAACTCATATCCACTGTTTGTTCACAATATCTAATCTCTTTATTCTGTGTCTGGACAAAATTTACATTATTCTCCTTCCTTTCTTCCCTTTCACACATAGATATTTCACACTTGGCACTACTTAGAGATAGAGCTGCTACCTCAGAGGGAATTTGTTCCTGGGACAGATATGAGCTCTGGCAAAGGCTGCTTTATCAGCTAGGTTGTAGGCCTCAAACTTGGTATGTTCCACCTTCAAGTCCCTGTGCTCCTTCCTACCCTGACCCACGTCACTTCAGGGATGCTGAGCTGCAAGAGCTGAGTAGGTGTATGGGCAAGAGGTGGCTTGTGGTCTTTGAACATCCAGCATTTTTCTCAGTACAGAAACAACTATCCTGTTGGAGAATGCATGAAATATTTTTAGCTTTCTTTAGCTTTTCTTCAATGAAGCCTTTGGGTTTCCTCTTGCTCCTCAGAGCTGAGGCTGTGGCATCTCACTGCAGGGCAGGTGTAAGACCTTCTGGATGCTGAGATATGCAGGAAGGGCTTTGGATGGCAACACTGCAGTGAGCGTGTGGATAGGTGCTTGCCCTTTCTGCACAGCAAAAAGCAACAAATTTTACAGTTCAGAAGAGTGGGGCCCCTTCTTACGCCTTGGACTGTGAGTTTTCAGACACTTTTCCTGCATTTTTCCTTTGTCTCCTCAAAGGTTAGCAACCTCATTCTACAGCCAGTGCCCTTGGGGCAGAGGTAGTCAATCTTGCCCTGCAATTCCAGCATTTGAGGAGCTTTTCATGGATTTTTAGTGACTGTCTTAATTTAGTCTGCAGCTAAACTTGCAGCTATCCTAAGTGAACACTTATATGCTCTCTCCCAATCCTTACAAAAATCAATGGTTCCTTGCCATAAGTAAATGTGATTTCCTTTTCCATTCCCTAGAATCTACCCACAAAGCTGATGCTTGCTTGGTGCAAGCAGAGGGTAGTGGCAGCAAGAGCCCTGAGCTGCAGGCAGAGCCGTGATGGAGAGCGAAGCAGTGCTTTTTAAATGAATACTCTCTGAGCCAAGAATACTTTAAACACTCCTCCTCCATCACCTTTCCTTAAAATTGAGATTATTAATGAGTCACACTTACATTCATATTCTTCAGAGCACTGCTATAGAGAGAAACAATAGCCAGGTCTCCCTCTCCTTCCTCCTGGGTGGGCAAGCAGCACAATGCTAAAGCATTATCACATCAACTGCTGGGCTAAGAAACTTGACCCAAAGCCCTGTGCCAGTGAATTATTTTCCCTTGACATATGGCTTAAGGCTGAAGGATTTGAACACTTAATTGGTGCATTTTCTGCAAGGCTTTAAAGGCTTGGCAAGGTGAGATTCCTGCTAATCAGTGATACAGCTGGGAAACAGCTCCTGCTGTGCATCACCAGCAGCCTCCACCTACACGAATTTATTGATCCCCCGAGCTCAAGGGACATGCATTATCTGAAGGTGTTAAATTCATTTCTAAGTGAAGCTGTCCAAAGACTCTGCTTCAAACATCCTTCACAAGTTGCACTCACTGAGACATGTAACAGCATTGATCTGTTAATGTATGTGACAAAGAACATCTTGACCTTCTCTCTCACATTACCAGCGAGCTGGCTCTTTGTTAACTAGGAAAACAAAACAAATTCCCTGTAACTTTTTGCCTTTTCCTACAGAAGTTACCTCAGCCCCTCATTACAAGCAAACATTCACAAAATCATCATCTTTACAGCACTTTTTTTATCATTGAAACTATCATCCCCCTCACAAAAATACTTCCATTTTAAGGGTGCATCATTTGATGAGAAATCTGGTAAATTAAATCATTCATTATCAACGCTCCTGAAAAACAATTACTCAAAACATTCATTTTTCATTTTAGTCCTGTCATTTTACTGTATTTCGGCCTCTGACCTGCAAACCTATGGTTTCTGTAATAGCCCTTATACATTTTTCTGACATTTTACTTTCTCTGCAAAAACTTCTCTAAAGAAATTCCATTACTTCCATTCTTACTGATTTACCAGTTCTGTCTCAGCAGAAACCTTGTAAACCTACTCTTTAAGCTCCTGTGAGCTGGAAGGACTTCTGCACATGAAGGATTTGCAGGACAGACACATTAGTGTTGTTATTCTGGTTTTCCAAGAAAAAGTATTTTTCACAATGATCCAGCCAAAAATTTTATTTTTATGACAGGACAATAAAACTAAAGAACACAGTTACTTCTCCCATCAGAGAGAATAGACTCTCCCTCGAAAATAGCTGTATCCAACCACAAACATACAACTATTCTTACTCATGAAAGATGTTCTCATGGAGCACACCTCTGCAGTCACACTCACTCACACACACTTAGAAATAAAATTATACCGCCTGGAAGTATTAGGACTGCTTTGGAAGGTATTCTGCACATATTTATAATAATTGAATTAAGTCAATCGAGTTTAATTCTTTTGAACACATAAGCACAGAAGAAAGAAGCAAAGCTTGGAAATGTTCAAGAAATACATATTTAGAGCCTTGCTTCTAAAAATCTAGGTATCAGTGTAAGTGCAATTTTAATATTTTTTATTTATTTTGTTTTAATTCCTTTTCTCATTTCCCCTGCTAAACATATGTCAAATTTAGAAGATGGCACAAAATTCCTCTGTCCACTTTCTTCACTTACCTCCATTGCCCAGCAGTTTTATTAATTTTTATAGACTTCAAGCCTGCTTTTAGTCCTGGCATCATGTAGAAGGTCTGTTAGAGCCAGAATAAGATGATCCTCACCCACAACAAAGACAGAGATAACACTGCTTCTCTTTCATTCTCTGTTTACACCAACATCACCCACGGCTTTGCAGCACTCTCTCAAATTTGTAAATGATAAAGACCTTCCAACAAAACCAGGCTCAGCTTCTTAAAATATCTTTTGACAACTTAATTAACTTTGCATGCTGGCATCTCAGGACTGTCAATTGTAACATAGTTCAAAGATCAATTAAAAGATCAGTTCTTTTTCTCAGCACATGGGAAAGTATTTTTACACTAGCAAATACCAATTTACACTCATTAAGTTCTGTGAATAAGCCTGCTGACACACCGGGGGTCCCATTGAAACACACTCTTCACAAATACAGTAGGTGTAGTGTTTACCCATTGCTTAACTGTGCTGAATAAGCTCTTTGACAAACAAAAGCTTTCTTGATGGCCCCAGTTATCAGAAGGTGCATTACATGCACTCTGCTGCCATCATTCACCACCTTTTCTCTTCGTCTTACCAAACAATTTTTAATTAGCAAACTTTCCAAACCATTAGGACTAAATCCATCTGTGCAGCAATGGAGTAAAACCACTGGCGTGAGTTGCTGTAGTTCACTGGTTTAGATTTTGCATATTTTTCATAATCCTAAAGTATCTTGCATAACCCAACATCCCTTAGTTTATATGGTTTTCTGCTTTTACATTACGGCTAGGAAACGTTCCGAGTTTCTCGTCAGGGCAGTGATACAATCCAGCAGGGCTTGGCAGGGCTGGGTGCTGCAGTGGCAGCCCTCTGCAGCCAGCTCAACCCCTCTCCCTGCCCCTGGAATGGGCAGATTCTGCCTGGGTGGGAGCCATGTGTGGTAACTGCACCTCCTTATACTGGTAAGCTGAACCTGGGAACAGTTTGTGTGCCTCCCTGCAAAGGGCTTCTCATGGCATATTGTGTGTCATAACAGCTGCGTGTCCTCTCTTGACAACGAATTTCTGTCTTAGTAAGGTTAACTTCTAACCCAAAGCACAGCAATATTCAAAAGGGTCATCTTTTAGACCCTCCCATGATTTATACTATATTATGTTTATTAGTGTGTTTGGGTTTTGGAGAGCAAATGACGACATCAGTGGTGACATTCTGGGGGTTCATGTGCTCAGGCCTTTACTGTGGATGTGTATAAAATCTATCATCCGCCTGAGGGTTTAATTTTGTTTTTGTCACAGGCTCTGTGATGCACATCTCTGACATTTCAGTTTGCTACATTGTGCGAAGTCCTGCAGTGTCTTGACTTGTCACCCATCTCACATTCTGCCACAGCTACAAAACTAGAACAAAGCTTGAACATGACAAACAAATGAAGCTTGGGAGCCAGAGGAAAGAAATCGGAAAGGAGATTTTGCTGCACTACACTTGACTGCCCTTTTCCTGCAAGCCATATAAATTTTTTTTGACCAGCTAAAGTTGGACAAGATGGTCATCTTGTACTCTGCAGAGCTTTTACATGCATCTGTCTAAAGGTATATAAACAAATGCACACGCATCTATCAACATATACGTGTGTGTGTGTCTGTGTGTCTGTGTACTTGCATATATACATAGCATGTTCAGACAGAGGAGAATTTTATAGTGCTGTGATGGGAAAAATGAACCTGACACTTATATGAAAACCTAGAGTAAAATTAGACAGTGTTTGAATGAGCAAAAAATTAGATGCTGGCCCTTCCAAACAAGCCATGCATCTTCTTTACAGCACAGAGATATGTACTCGCTATCTTTCACTTAAGCAGTGGGAAAATTACTTGGAAGTATTTTAAGAAAAGGAGGAAGGGAGATTCAATTTTATTTGTTTATGTTTCTCTCTGTAAAACTCTAAATATCTTGAATCTAACTAGATGAGGTAAGAAGAAAGCATAAAAACTTCCAACAATGATCTAAACCAGATTTTAATGTACATAAAAAGGTCAGACTTAAACATCAGCTACTAGAGACTTTTCCACGGTTAGATTTGAGGTTTATATGTTTTGCTGGACGCCTAACATAAAGCTCTTCAAAGCTGCAGGATGTCAGACTTTATTGTTGTAACACATGTAATAAAAAGGGAAGTGTTCCATAATAATTTCTTAGTATTTGCTAATGTTGTAATTGGGATGTTTACTGCCTGAATGCATTGCTTTGGCTATTGGATCTAAAAGGGAAAAAAAAAAATAGCTCAAGAGAGGCCTCTTGGGGGTGTCAAGAGAAGCCAGGCTGCACAAATCGTTGACGAAAGATAATACAACTTTACGGAGTCTCTGCACCTAAAAAGTTTTTTTTCCCTGTGAATGCTTCATTCCTATTGATAAAAGAAACAGTTCTTTGAGTGTAGTAGGCTGTCTGCTCCTTGTAAACCCTTAGTCAAAACCTTCCAAAAGGAAGACCTGTAAGTTTTCAAGCTTTTTTCTGCTTCAAGCTTTCCAAGCCTTTCAAGGCTTGGTATGGTAAACATGCAAGATACAGGGCAAGGTAGCTTTATGCCTAGGCCAGGGCTGCAGACACTGCCATTCCGGGTACTCAAACCAACCAGAGAGTGTTCCTGTCATGACAAAGACATATTCAGATATTAAAAAGTTTTACTGTGGGTTTTTTGGGGGGTGAGGGTTTGTGCTTTTGTTGAAGGAGTCTCTCAGTACACCTATACTACTCTCAAAAGCAGACTTGGCAGTAGCTATGAAGAAGGCCACTATCCTGGTCTGTCTGTCCCCACAGAGGAGTCCACCCATTGGCATCCCTACCGAAGCATCCCCTGCTGAAACAGTCCCTGATGCCTCTTCCACAGCCAGATTGCCCTGAGCCCCACTTGGGCCACCCTTGTGAAGAAGGACTGCAGGAAAGCTTCTGTGTGTGCGGGTTTTATTACCTCTACTCACAGAGGACAAATACATTTCATATTTAACATTTCCGATGTGTTAAAACCAGCTCTGTTACAGCAGTACAAGAAGGGCAACTGACTGACCTCACAGCTGGCTTTAAAGACAAGAAGCCAGGCAGCTCTCTCTGCCCTACATGATAGCTTTCCTCTATTGCAGAGCAAAACAAGTCACCCAGTGTGCAGATGGGAGGAGTTCACCTGAGTTGAATTTTGGCTCTTTCTTGCAAACAGGCTGTGCTTTGTGCAGGTTTCTGTTCAACTGCAGGAGAAAAAGTTTTCTTCCTTAGAACATTTGAAACAAAATAAAAAAGAAAAATAAGAAAGAATTTCTAACTGATCACCCTATGAAAATGTCTCAGGATTGTAAAAAAAAAAAAAGAAAAAGTTGAGGGTTTTTTACTTTTTTTAAAAAATATCATGCAAGTCATGAGATATTATGAAGCTGGGTGTGCTGTGGAAACCTAGACAGACCAGACGTTTGATATACAGTATCTTTTTTTTCTTTTCCCACAGAGTTTCCTTGCAACTACTAAACACGGGTCTTGAGAAGACAGAACTCTCAACCAACCACATTTTGATCAGAAAAATATAGTTATTTAGAGGGGTTTTTCTCTTTTGTTTTCTTTAAGCAATCCAATCGAATCCTTTAAAGTGACACTTCAATAAAACATTCTCAAATGGAATTATATCTTTTAAAATTCTTTGTTTTCTGTAAAATAGGGTTCTGCCCGTGACAGTAGGAGGCACACATGAGTCTCCTGGCTGTATCTGTCACATATCACACAAGGATGCAATGGACTTCTGAATCAACCCAAAATGTCTGTATTGCAATAGCTCTGATTTTCACACCCTTGGCTGATTTTGTCATTTGTTCTTGATTATACAGCTAGCAAGTGTAGGTAGCTGCTATAGCAGGAATCCCATAAACATTGTAGTTCTACACTGCAGATGCTGTCAAATACAGGCCCAGCTCCCTTTTTTGTCTTCAAAATAAATTGTGTGGTATAATTTCCTTGCCCTTGGGGATAATCAGTCCCTCCTTTTTGCATCCTGCAAAATGAAGTTTTCTATTACTCTAACCACTGACAGCTGTGGTTACAACAGAAATAAACAAAAGTAGCACAAAGATGAATGAGACTGGTTGAAGATATATTGTAAATATTTTCCCCCAAGGGGCTTTGTTTCTCGCCTGATGATCTTCTTTTCTACTACTGTTATGGAGCTTACAGGTGGAAAGTATTTTCCAAAACAAACATTCTCAACAGGAGGAGGGCTCAGGAGAATTCTGAGTCTTTACTTCTCTCTCAGAAACAAGTCATAGCCCTCTTGACCACAATCAGTGATCACTACAATAATTTCGTTACATTTGAATTGAAATGAAAAGGTAGCATCTCAGTGACATTATAAAGCATTCCACCATTTCAATACACTTACAGAATCAGACAGGTTGCATATACAGATATCTGGGGATCATTGCAGCAGAGATCAGCTTGTTTGGTCCTTGAAAGGGAATATTTTTTGAGAAGAAATATATTAAGAACTGCTGTTATTTGAAACACAACCTCCTTGACTGCAAGCAGTGCGTCAGGGTCACATGTCTCTGTTTTTTATTTCAGTCGATTATTGATCAGGGAAGACCTTGTGTTAAAGGAGTGAGGAGGACTCAGGCCTTTGGTGTCTGGTGGGTGACACAGACTGTTCTGTGTTCCTGCTGCAGTGACTTTCGAACTCGCTGTGCTTGCATTTGCTGGAGGTCATGCAGAGCAGGGGCTCTAACTCATGGGTCACATTTGCAGTATGCTGATTAAATTTCTTCTGGTTATTGGTCCCTGTGCCTGTCCCCATCAGTTTAATGTTACTCTTCTTCTCACAGGAGTGATGCGAGGCTATCGCCTCAATGCATTGATGCGTGTTATATTTGTCATATAAGTAAAATATAAGACAAACGCAGAAAGACTAGAACATAAGGCAAAAATAGAGTAGCCCAAATACACCAATTCAAAACTGAATCTGAGCATCAATAATGCTGGCATTTTATTTTCATTTCCCTTCCGAATTTTAGTTGAATATATAGGTGATTGCAAAAGATCTATACGCTAAAATTTCAAATTGCTGAGAAAAATCATAACAACATGGAAGAAGATGATGGAAGACTTTTTGGGTTCCTTTTCTTTAATCCACTGAAAACTCTTTCTCCTAGTCACCTTTTTTCATATACTGAATAGAGATCATAGTCAGCAGGCAGATTTATCTGATTTCACTCTGAGTGAAAGCTCAGAATTTTGCCAAAAACAGAAGATAAAATCAGCAGTGTGCCTATGTCCAATTTTCTATATGCTTTTCATTCATTTCAAAGAGAAAATAACAGTTACTTATATCTGCTTTTAAAGTGGACTGTTGTCAGGGCAGTTCTGCTTTACCCTGCTTCTCTTCCAGCTTGTGCATTTATCTCTTTAGCTTTCTGAGGCATGTTGTCTCTCTTTGTACTGATAAGAATAATCCACTGATTCTGCTTCCTTTCCCTGCAGTATTCATGCAGAGTCTGGCATAAACTGACATCCTTATAGCATTCATCCCATTGAATGATACTTGAAGCACTGTGGGGCCATGGGAGGACAGGTCAGCTGGGTGACCCTTGGGGCAACCACACTGACTCTTACCCCAGAACTGCTGACTGCTGTCACAGCACAGTGTAATCACATTTTACAACATCATTCTTTAGACCTTTTATGCTGGACACACAAAGAAGTTTACACCTTCTCCTGGGCTACAATCCACCAGAGATTGTACATGTGCATTTCAACCTGATTTCCAGGTAAAAAAAATTCTGACCTGACTCATGAAACCTTTTATGAAGTGGCAGAGACTTCATAAACAACAGAAGAATCTGGAAGAAGAAAAAATTATGATAGAAAGCCCACTGTACATCTCAAAGGTGTTGGCATCTGTGTGGTCAAGGGTGCAGACAGACCCCATCTGTAGGGGTCAGTCCTACCCTGTTGTAATGGTGGGAAAATGCTGAAATATTGTAGGGAAAGGCCAGATTGATGCTCTGAATTCCTCTCTAGATTTGCTGACTTGTTCTCTGATATATTGTTGTATTTGAGTGCTTTGTGCAGTTGCAGTTAGTATGGAAGGCACAATTTTAACGTCTTGGAGTCAGACCTGATTGCAATTGTAGAGACTTCAGCAGTTCCTGTTAAATTCATTCCTTAGGAAGCCAAAGATTATTTTCTTTCCACCCTCCCTGCAGCAGGCATTTTCATCAGGGAGCTAAAGCAGTGAATTCAAATCTACAAGACTTCCTGTATACCTTGCTGTGCTGGAGGATAGAATATTTTGAACTTTGTATGAAATTTGACTGGAATTAAAATATGGAGAGAAACCTGAGGAAAAAAACATTTTAAAAATCCCTGTCTCAAGTGTATTATAGACTGTTATTCAGAAAATCCTAAAATAGAAAAAGCAGCAGCAATTTGTCCACTGCTATTTCTCAACTAATAAGAAAGCCTATAACATTTATTTCTACTGCTTTGCAAATCCTAAGAAGAATTTTCACTGCTTAATGGCATTGTCAAATCACACTCAATTGCAGCATAGTGCTAGAATGTGCTTGCAAGTCATTGTTGTTTCCAGTCTTGATTTCAACATCCTGTTTACAAGCACTTCATTATGAAAAGATGTGGAATACATAAAAAAAGTAAGTTTTTATTTTCTCAAAGGGGATATGTGCTTTCTGTCTATCCTCATGCTCACAAAAGGGCAGCGGAATTTGCATCAGAGGAGAGAGAAAATCTCAACAACAGATTGCTATGGATCTGAACATTCTAATCTACCTGTTTACCCAGAAAACCATTTTGTGTGACATTTCTATTGTCTATTTTTTTAGAAGCGGACAAACAAAGACAACCCGTTTGCACAATCGGCTGTCAAAAACTGATTTTAAAAGTTCAGAGACAGAAACTCTTTCAAAACTGGATTTTATAAAGAAATATTGTGAGTAAACCATGCTCTGATCTTCGAAGTTAAAAATTAATGAGATCACTCTTACACTTAAATTAATCAACTGGTAAATACTTGAAGGTCTGGGATAAAACATCCCCAACAAACAACAAAACCACAAACCCCACACCTTGTGTTTAACAGTGCAGAGGTATTTTACACCTTGCTTGTAGCTCTGCAGTTCTCATTTACAGTGTCTGCATCCCATGGAGCTTTCCTGACATACCTCTATTCAGATTGTGCCCTGCACAGACTTCTGCTCACAAATAAAACCACCTTAAACCCCGCTGACTGTTAGTTTAAAAGATCCCCATTGTTTCTTCTCCTCTTTGTTACTTTCTAATGCTACTGCTGCACATATCTACCACGTTCAAGAAGGCTGCTTGTTTATGGTTCTGGCACCTGAATCTTGCCTCTCCATTCCCTCCATGCCCTAACCTCTGGCAGAAAAAGAGAAAGGAGACAGCTGACTGAAGGATAGGCCAAACAAATGAGATTGGCAACAGCTGAATAAAAAAAGATAAGGAGCACATGTGAAGTGCACAAGGTCATAATTCAGGGATCAGTAATGACAGTGAAGGTGATTGACATGGAGACTGACATGGTTAAAATTACAACTTCTTTGCTTCAGTGCCTTCAAGTTGGTATGCAAAGGGGATCAATCTCACCACATATTTAGAACTTGCAGAGCGAAGCTCTGGGAAGGAAAATGTACTGCCACATCACTAATTTTGTCTGAGAGTGCTTTTAAGAAACATCCTTTCAGGTTTGATGCAGTGCGAGCAACACTACCGCCAGAACTATGTAAGGGGATTGTGTTCAGCAAATAGAGCTTGAAATTCCTATTACATCAAGACGTGTAACCCATTTCTGTTGTTTCATATAAGAAAATAGTGTCCATCAGTGAGTGAAGTTCCTCCACTCTGTCAAGTGATGCTCTAGTCAAGGTTTAAGTTTATCCCCTATATGTAGATAGGTGAGCATCCTTTTCAGTTAACTCTTTCAAAACTGCATCCAGTGTTTGATAAGGCCTCTTATGCCCACTATACGATTTTCAGCTGAGAACTTTCTTCTTGAGTCCTTTAAGTCATCAAGTTATTCTCTTGATAGCTTAGGAGAACATAACAGGGGAATGAGTAACACCTTCCAGCCCACATAACCCTCAGTGATACAGACTTTTGGGGAATGTGATAGAGTGAGATTTCAAGCTGCCAACAAGATAAAGCCTCAGTAAGGTCCATTCTTGTGGCTGAGACCCAGTGATTGCAGAAGGGAATAAAGCTATCATCACCAGAAAACTCTGTGTGATCATTCTCTACACCATGAGATACTGGATTATGACCAGTGACTATCAGGCTGACTGTGGTGGGTTGCCCAGCGTATGGAGGCTGCTAACTACAGCTTTAGCAAAACTGCTTAAATCTGAGAGTCCCATCGCCTTACTCCTTCCAGACAAAGCTGATGAAACAATCTGAAAATGTCTACAGGCATGACAACACTGTGGAGGTCTTCAGTATCAGCATGACATTCAACACAATGCATCTCTATCTTGAAAGTTAATTGACATCCCCATAGGTAAAAAAAGCTTATGTAACATTTGCTTCTCTCGTGACTCACTGCGGGATACAGTGATGACTCCCAGCTTGCTATGATGGATAGCCTCAGAACAGCAGTGGTTGACATTTTCTGTGTCTTGGCCCTTTAATATGTTTTATGTTTACACAGTTGCAATGAACAATCTCCACTGCCTTTAATCCTGGCTGATAAATGAAGCATGAGTCTCCCTCTAACCTTGGATACTCTCACAGCTGATGCTTGATATGATCTGCATTTTTCCATGGACTCCATTGGAAACTGTCCAATTAGCTCTCTGCAGCTGTGGGAGGAACGTTGCCATTGATTCCTTAATGTTTTTCCTAAAAATTATTAGGCATGCTTGCTTTTTTTACCGTACAGTAGTTATAGATATAATTTAACCAGTTTCCTAGGTTGTATAAAATCTATACACAAAAGGCAAGTATTAGACTGGAGATCCTACAGGAAAAAGCAATAGAAAATCCTTGGGGAAAAAAACCCCATTCTGTCTCCTTGACTGTAAATTTTAAATCTAAAACTGCACAGTCAATCTCTGTGTCTCAGTGAAGTATTTAAACATGGAAAAGCAGCCGAGTTCTGATGTCATATCTGGAATGAGATGAGCATGAAAAAGAAAATGATAATGATAGGAAAAATTCTTCCTTCTTTCTTTCTCATATGTCAAAATTATACTTGAGGAGCACTTGTGATGTATGGTTCTCCATGCATCTTTCCCCTTCTAGTTATACCATTTCCAAAGCACACACTTTACTTATGGAAAAAAGCTGCAGATCAAAGCATGACAGTTGACAGAAACAGAAACAAAGAGACAAGGTTACTGGATTAAACCCAAGAAGCAAAACTCATGAAAAGCCTTCAAGTGCAGAGCAGATTGATGAAAATAAGTGTGCACTGCATGCTTTGAATGAAAAGGGACTGAAATAGAAAAGAAGAGGAAAGACTGATGAAAGCCAAGGACTGAAGGCTCGTGAAGAAAGCATAAGAAGCTGATGGCTCCAGACCAGGGTTTCATAAGCAGATACTATATAATGCATTTAAAATTTAGTGGAGAAACCACTGACTGTGAAATCAAATCACGAGACCAAATCAGGAGGAAAGATACTGAAAAAATATTTTCTTCCAAGGGTATACTGAAAGTATTCAGAGAAGTGATAACAAAAAAGTTTTTCACCGTTGATCTGGGTTTATTTGAAAGCACATTGCTGTGACCTTGGTTATATTTTGCCCCTGAAAAATGGCCAGACAGCCCAAAATTTGTGTAAAATTAGCCAGCACCTGTAATGGGCTTTTATGCAAAATGTGTACTCAGCTTCTTTTGCTGAAGTTCCTACTAACTGCAGAAAGGAAGATTAGAAGTTACACTCTTGGATTGTAACTTACCCTTCAGTAAATCTTGTGTTATCATAGGTATTCTATGTAGGTAGGCAATGCAATTGCATTCCCACACACTTTGATGATAAATCTAATCAATAGTGGCAGAAAGACATTTCTTTCCTTATAAATTTCACCACACAACTTCACAACTAAATAGAATTGTGATCCCAGAAATCCCAACTCTTACACCATTAAAAAGCCACTTAAATATTGTCTTACCCTTCCCCATCCAGCATATGAAGTGTGGGTGAATGGGCTTCTTAATATTACCTTATCAAAGCAAGTGAATTTTAACCACAGAATCCTGCATTACAGTAAGATCTTTAAAACGCCACAAAAACTGGAAACAAAGCAAGGAAGACTTTCATGTTGCAGCTGCCTTGAATTCTTCTGTCATGGTCAGGTACTGTTGTACTGTGCATTCTTCTACCTTGTAGGCATCTGTCAGTCAGCACAGCAGACAACATGAATGACATGAGGATATTGCAATGAGAGTGTAAACAGATTTCTGTCTGAATGCTTATGTCACTTCTAAGCCATGACTTTAAGAGAGGGAAAGAAAGTGTAAAACAGTAATTGCAAGAACCTGGCATATTGAAAGGATTGCAGAAGAGGAAAATTGGTTTGACATCAAACCACACTATTTGTACCACGAACATCCAGCTAATAAAGGATGATTCAGCTAAAATCAGAATTCCTCCCCTGTGCAGTCATTCAGTCCTGTTCCAGTTTTACAAAGTGCCCAGTGATTTAGTTATACTTTTGGTATTTACTTTTTTTTTTTAAACTGAATTTTTGGTAAATTCCAAACGTGCCAGGGACAGATGTTGGATTCACTGAAGTTTCAGATAAGGCTGTGGAAAATCCCATTCCCTTTTCTGTCAGAAAGAATTTGACTCCATGATTTGCAGATTCACCAGAAGGAGCCCAAGGTACCACGTTTCCTCCTAAAGGCACCCTCTCTGCACACTGGGCTGTGCTTCCAAATCCATTCCTCCTGCAGGCATTGCAAACCTGCCAAGGTGCCAATGAACACCCTCCGTGTTTAGGGGTTTGCTGCTGGGGTAGAGGCAGAAAAGTTGGGGTGCTGGCACCCCCTTCCCTTTTCCTCACAAGAAAGCTGGTTAGGCCAATATGTACCTACCCACCACATTTCAAGAGGACCTGGTGGTGAATCTTGGAGGAAGACAACAAAAGAGCAGAAGTTACAAATTTATGTTCAGGGTTGGTTTGATAATAACAGCCAGGGGTGGACAAGTGAACACTTGAGCAGATGAATTTCTATATCTGCTTCCCAGTACAGGCTGTTGCTTTTTTGTATACCTTATTCCCCCGTTCCTGGAATTTATCTTTACTTTTCTCCACTCTTCTCCCACCTGGCACACACAGCACATGAACAGCCCACTACTAAAGCTGAACACTGCAAATATGCTCCTGAAAAGAGTACAGATCCAAAGTTTCTTCAGGCAACCATCTTTTACAGTAATTTCATGGAGACATTAGGAAAAATATGTCAAAAATTACTGTTTGTGAGATTAACATTACTCTAATAATTTCTATACATCAGGAATATGACCCATGATCCAGAATATTCCAGAATTTTAGTCAAATACTTCTTGGGACTTCAAAGTCTTGCCTGCCCCATATCAATAGGAGCAGAGTATATTGATGCATTTGAAGGTGTCACCCAGATGGGTCCCTTGTTCCTGTAATGCTTCAGGTGCCAGGCAGGCTTTAGAAGAAGGGGCAGCTGTCAGCTTCTGTCAGCTGCCACTCAGCAGGGGCTCTGCAGCCCAACAGGTCAGCTCTGGCTCCCAGACCACAATGTCAGCTCATATAAAGGATGTTACTCTAGCAAAATTGGAGCTCATTTGATGTGCCACCTGCACAGTGCATTGAAATGTGCCATAAGAAAGGAAATATTTTACATTTTGATGTAATAAACAAAGTGTCCTTACTACCATATGAACTCAGGACTTAAACAGATGTAAAGTGGCATCACATACTTGAACTGAAGAGAAGGATCTTTAAGTTGCACCCTGCTGTACCTTCACTGGATCATATAAATTCAAATTCAGGGGTTTGTCAGGGTAGACAAAGAAATTGCCTTTCCTCCAGGCTTTCTGTCTTCTGAATAATAAACCAAGTTACTTCATAGTACCATGCAGACAATAAAACCAAACCAAAACCACCACATCAAAACCAACACATGAATATGGGGGAGTGAAGAGATTATTTCTTTCCTGCTTCTTTACTGTTCTGAAATTCATTAATAGTTCCCGAGCAGTGAAATGTCAATGACTTTTAGAAGCCACCTGAATTACTTGCATGGAGTAACGTCTGTTTAAGAAATCACTTTTTGTCCATTAGACACAGTGACATCTCTCATAAAGAGAAAAACAGAAGAACAGAATATGCAGCTAGGGAATTGTTTGGACAAATAGTGCAAGTTTTACTTTAGATCTGACAATCTTAGATGAAAGAGCATTGCATGTTGATAAAATTAATTAAAAATTCACTATATGTGAACAATTAGTATGCAAGTTTAGGACTCCTGATACATGGGACCTGTCCTAATAGAATTCTGTCACCTGAATATTCATGGAACAGTGTGAGAAAAGTGCAACTGGGTGAAGTAAATGTGTCCAGAATGTAAGATGACTGGAATAACACAAGCTTTCCACTACTGTTTCAATGCTATTTGGATGGTCCATGATTCAAATTATATTTATACAGCATTGATACACAAATTTTGGCAAGAAAGAACACAAGAGCTATATGTTTATATTTTGCAAACATCAATAATGGATTGCTGCTCTTGATGACCTTTAATTTAAGACAAAATTCCAAGAAAATTTTACATTATTATTCTTATTAATGCTATTTAAACCTCCTGAGATGAACAGATAAGGAATAAATGTTCTCTGTTAAATCCATGCTGATTTTGTAATCTAAAAATGACTTTTTTCATTTTTCTTTATATGGAAAATTAAGAATTATTTAGTTGGCTCAGTGTGAGATAGGCTGTATTGGCCCAGTGGATGTGAGTCAAGTCCTGCTGTTGGTGTACAGACTTTACCCCGAGAGAAAATATATCTGTATGAACATTTGTGCCTTGCAGATTCTGTTTGAAGACAAAATGGCAGTTCCAGCTGAAAAATGGTATGGGAGCCTTTTGCTCTAAAGCAGTTGTGAGCAAATAAGTCAGAACAAGAATGCCGGATCCAGCAAGGCAGGGCTGAGTCCAGGAAACTGTGAGCAGCTCCTGTTTCTTACACAACATCTGCTGCAGTGGGGATTTCTCAACACGCACAGTTAACATGCTGGCCCAGTGTGATTCAGGAAGCATCTTCTCCATTTCACTGGAGGAGTTCTGCTTCAAAGAGCAAACCTACTAGTCTCAGGAAATAAGAACCTGAGACTTGCAGAGAAAGGATGTGGAGTAAACAGAGAGCTGGGAGATGTAGCTGCATGCCAGGGATGATCCCACCAGCCCATAAATATTGATGACTTTGCAGTCTCTGAATGCAGATTATTCAGGACGCTGAAGCCTGCAGCTGCACATTCACAGCTTGCTGCTCTCTGAAAGAGCATTCCTGAGAATGTGCATCCGCCTGTCTGAGAATCCCCCACTGCTCTTTTTAACTCTGCTGAAACAACACTCTTCTCCTTCTGGAATTTCTATTTTATCATAATAATTCCAAAAGGCAAACAAAATATTTGTTTTGCTAAACCCATTTGGAAACAGCTATAACAGGTTGCTATAAAAACAGGTTGTTACAAGAGAGAGGATAAAACTCCTCCCTTTTTTCCTCTATTCCATACATGTCCTTCATATAGTTACTTTTGTCTAAGACTGTTGAATACAAATAAGCAGAAATAACCAGACAGCACAGTGACAGTTCATTCATGGGTGATTCATGGATAACCTTAAAGTATTTGGCAATAACACCAGCACTTCATTTGGGTATGGATCCAGTTAAACTCTGGGACTCAGACATCCTTAAGAGAAATTAATTTAAGATTCATGTTGGACCCTTAATTCAATAAGTCAAAATTGGAGCTGACATTCTAAGGACAATAAAGAAACCTAGGAAAGTACTGAAGTCCAAACAAGGACAAGCCAAGCCACAAAGGATTCAGAAGAGTATTTCAGCATTTCTGAGAAAAAGTTAAGTATTAGGAGCTCAGAGCCCATCACGGGTTGGCTCATGTTTTAAGGATAAAAGTTAAAAGGCTGCTTTTTTACTTTAATTCTACGACAAAAATAGCAATGCCTCAATATTTTCTCATTGCTTTGAAATAAATAAACAAATAGTTAATTTATTATTATAGATCACATAGGTATACATGTACTTATGTATGTATTTATAGCTATAGATGCCTATATATACACATACAAACCCTACTATAATTCCTCAGTACATGGCTATCACAAATTCATTCTTAAGGCCTGATTATACCACATTATGTAAGGTCTTACTCTACATGTATTTTTAATGACCTACCTGTGCTCCATGTCCTCTGTGTTCCAACAGGGTCATGATCTCTCAATCAGCATTTGTAAAAATACTCACAGGTATAACAGAGTTGCTTTAAACACTCTGAACATAACCCATGTGGAAAGAGAGGCCGGAGCTCAGGCTATTTAATCAGATCTGTTCTGGACAACAATGACAAGTTTTTTAAATTTTCACAGAACTTCAAACATGTATAAGGGCTTTCCTGAGAAGAGATGGTTCCCTTCACTGGGGTCTAGTACAGAAAGTGCAAATTAAATTAGGAGTGAAATTGGCCGCAGGGGTGTAGTGTTACTGCATCTTGCAAGGAATCTTGTGCCTCAAACAGCATCAAAGAATTATCATTTTACCGTAGGCGTTTTTGCTGTGTGTCAGACATCACAGCTTCCTTGTTCATGAAAGTGGTTTGCTGTTGAAATACCTGCTAAAAAGCTTGGACTTGACTTTTTGTTTAGATTACCACAGCTTTAGAGGTTAATCAGTTAATTTGCAATTATTTTTGAATATTACTATCATTTTTAGCTCAGGTCCCACTTAAATAGACATAAAAATGTTTTGTGTGTGACATTCTCGGCTCCTTCTGGAATCAAACTTGTCCGAGTTCCAAACAGTCCTTTCTATTGCAGCTGCACTAGCAGTGGTCTGTGCTTCCTGGTTTTGTTTCCAGCTAAATGGCTGTTCAAACTCAGAAGCAATTCCTGTTGAGAATTTATGTAGAAATCTAAAACTGAAGAAATAGCTTGAAGAAACTCTTCCATGGACTCCCACCAGTGTATGTCAAACAGGCTCCTTCTCCTTTGCCCCTTTATCTCTTTTTCTCCCTGTCTGTACATTTTGCTTACGTACAGTAGGATCATCACTAATGCCTTCCAAAACTTTACCACAGCTGGTGAAACTACAAGCAGTAACATCTCGTGCTGAAAGCACATCCAGACACTGTACACAATGTACAAAAGTAAGATACCAGGTTTGAATCCAAATTTTTAAAAAATTACCTCTTTTTGATTTGCCTCTCTTGCATCATTAAAGCAACCAGCTAAAACACGTTTGAAATCTTGGGGCACAGTGATTGATTAGCCCTAGTCCTTTCTGTTATGGAAATCTCCGTGACTCCACACAAGCTGCAAGTGCTAACCACCTGTCCAGATAAAGCCCAAGGGACCTGAAACTCCAACTCTTCTCCAAGGAAACCTGCTGGATTGGCACATGTTCTTTTGCAGCTTAGGCTTTGTCCTGTGGCTCTCTGTTGGATTTCCTTTCTTTAACAATATTGTACTTGCACACTTGCATTAATATTAATTCACTTTTATTTAATATTTTTATGTTATTTCTATGTACTCCAGTGCCTCAAGTCAAAGTTTTCTGCAGCTAGACAAACCTTCAGTTTTGCTTGACTGCAAATGATTCATCTTTTCTTTAACAATAATATTTATTTCTACATTCACTTCATAAGCTCTCAGTCTGTTGACACCAGCATGGTACCATTACCAACGGTATAAACAAAGAAAAATTATAACACTAAGGCCAAATCAAATTTGTGCATAGTGTCTGTGGTTGAATTTTAAATGGATGCAGCTCCAGAGAGTTTCTCCACATAAAAGTAATAATTAACATTCCTGAAGTAATAACTGCTCAGCCACATTTCAAACTGCTAGCTCAGACATTTGCATGCTTCCAATATGAGCACGATATGGCTCAGTCTTAAAGCTGCCAAAGCACAGTAGGTTACTCAGCATGCATAAAAAGAACTGACATTACATTCAGTGGGGACTTTATCTTGTTTGAATAATCCTCCCTACAAGGTTATTTCAGCAAGCAATGTGTTTCATTTGAGCAAAGTCAGAGAATGCAAAATAATGTGAAGTAATTATGCTATTAAATGTTGCTATTACTTTTTAAGCCCTCTGTCTCAAAGCATAAATAGTTTTCTCAAGGCTAAAAATTGTCAGCAGAAGATCAAATGTAGCTCTTGAGCAACCTCATTAAAACCAATGAAGTTTCCTGAAGATTGAGACTGGTCCCTTACTCCACTACACTGAGAACTAGGAAAACCACAAGAATATTAAAATATATTCTTTGCTTCCAAATGGTATTGATTTGCATTTCTAGAACACTTCAATTTGAAATTCTCAAAGTATTTTACAATGCTGTATGGGATAGAATAGTTCTGTTTACCAGCATCTAGCAAATGGCTGATGCTAATGGCTCTCCATGCTAAGACCCACTGCTTTAACTGTGTCCTGGGGATCGGCACCTGCCTGTGCCAGCAGAGCATCCACTGTGGCTGCAGTCTCACCGGGCCCTCTGTGTTAAACTTATCTGGTTGGGGAACAGAAATGACACTTTCAGGTATATTTAAAGAGAAACAGATGTCTAATGTTTCCCAGTAATTTGTGTTTTGAAAATTCTCTCCTGCAGTGGCAATCGAATCACAGTCCTGCAGTTTCGAGTTCATCCCTAGGGCCCAATCCAGGCATTACAGTGTAGAGGGACTTCCTGAGAAGTGTGCACAACTGCAACCTCTTACAGAAACACATAATGAAGTACTAGGTTTAGTACTGACTGTGAGCCATTCAGCCGGTAGACTGTAATTACCTCTGATTACTATTTGATGATCAGCTGTGCTCAACAGGAGTTTGTAATCCCCTCTTACACCCCACAGAAGGCAGCAATGGATAGTCACAGGGAATGAGGCAGCCATTGTCATTTTTATTGGAAGTACCAGAGAGCCCCCTTGTCCTTGCAGTTTATTCCCAGCCAAGATCTAAGCATAATGGGGAGAACAAGGGGGAAGAAAGTCAGGATTGCTAATTGACAAAACATCATCATCAAAACATTGCCACTCCCCCTAAAGACATCCATAAAAACTGTGCTCACTTCTTAAAGTTTCATTACTATTTAACAGCTTAACCGCAAACACTTTTTCTGCCTTCCTATATTACTTTCTGTTTATTTTCCTGGCTATTCCTTGTGCCCCAGCCATCAAGAGGAAGCATTCCTTACAAGCATACCTTGTGTTGTTGTGACAATGTCACATGGCTTATTGTAGGAAAGACTTGCCGGGATTTATAAGGTAGAAGGTTACTTACTAACCCAACACATGAAAACCCCTTTTTCAGATTTTGCAAATGAGTACATTGTCCAGTGACTGCCATCTGAGCAGTTATGCAGAGCCAGTCTGCTTGTACCAGCTGATAGGAATGTGTCAACCTCATAAAGCATTGATACTTGGATGTAAAGTTAAGCTCCTGAGCAACTACACACAATCTCAAGTGCTGTGCTGGATTGGAGCCACAGGACCTGAAGCAAAACTTGTGGAACTTGATCAGAGTATTTTAAATAACTTCAGTGGATTCTGGATCAGATCCATGCTGTCTGCCAGAGGTATTGGCTACATTTTTCCAAATAAAAGAAGTTAGGAATAATATATCAAAACCTTTGATCCAGGACTAGCAGGCCCAGGAATTAAGACTCAGCCCCTTTATATGATGAATTTACAGATTTCCTGACTTAGGAAACATGAAAAACACTGACAAATACTTATGTTGACATACAAATAAGTACAGGAGACCAAAGGGTAGAAAAGGCATTTTAATCCTCTAAAAATATTGAACCATTCCAGAGCAGAGAATCTAATTATTTCAGTCCCCAGTTGTTTATATAGCCCTAAACCCTGTATCCATGATGACATTTCATTTTACATCATTTGTTTCTTTAATCAGTTGTATTTCATAAAAACAGTCTTTCAGCCAGGTCAGCAGGGAATGTGCTGAGCTACCATGAGCAGCAACTGGAGTCACTGATTTCATCTGCCTGCTTGCAGATGGAGCACGTCCGTGTGATCGCAGCGCAGCTGCCTGGGGAGTGCTGTCTGAAGCCGCTGAATATCCCAATACATTACCCTGCCCAGGCTTTCAGCAGCAGGATGTGTTTATTCATCCCTAGCCATTGCTTTAGAGAACACTCTCAAATTGGGTTTGGCCCTTTTTTCTTATTATTTAATATTTCTCAATGGGGCCAAGTCTTGCCTTCATAACTAAAATAACGCAAATATCTTCTTAATGTCTGTAGCACCCTTCGTCTCTGCTGGGAGTAGTTTTTGACCCTGTCCCATACTAATTGAATTAGTCCTTCTAGCATGGCAATTACTGTAGTCTTTGAGTGCCTTCCAATACTCATTAAATAATGTGACTTCATATCCCTTAGGTGTCATTTCTTTTTTCATCTCCCCCCAGAGGAGGTATGTGCACAGTAGAGCACCTTGGACACAGGGTCTGCAGCTTGGTGCTCTATGTTTAGCCATTCTTTTCATGGCAAGTTTCTCTTGGAATATGAATATAATTTTCAGGCTCAAATGGGGCAAATATCTCACAAGTTAACTTGTTGTGCTGGAAACACTTCGTTCATTAAAACTAATTACATTCACCAAAGCAGACAAATGTATAAAAAACTCAACATAAGCATATAGATAAAAAGGAGTTGTTTTAAGAAAACATTTCTTTCACAGAAACAAAAGAAGCTAACATGCCCATTAGATTTTTAACGGGTCAGCTACTGATCGGTATTTATAGCTGCTAAAACCTGTTTTCGGCATTGAACCAAACAATCCCCGGGCTCCAATTACTGTTATCCAGAGAGGATCCGAAAAGGTAGCAGTCGCAAACAGAGGGGCCAGGCAGAAAAGAAGAAAAGTAATTTAGTGATTTTTGTGATCCCTCCTTGTCTTATTGTTGGATGGTGTGAGCAGAACCATCCCAGATTCTCCTGCCCTTACTTGTGTGCATTCAGATTTCTCCAGCCCAGCTCTTCTTAAAAGTATCCAACAAAATACTAATCAATTAATTCACCTTGGGAATTTTCAAGGAAAATTACCTCCAATCAAACATTTCTTTTACTAGGGTGCATGCCTGCACCTACTGAGTAACTGTAGGAAATTCCTTCCATCTGTTGTCATCGCACCTGATTAAACATCACTTACGTACTGTATTCCCAATATTTGTATTATTTTTATACTGATTACTTGCATGCTGGTACTATTCAAAGAGTTCCAGCTGTAACTGCAAGAACACCAAACTTTTTGTAAAATACCAGACAGAAATATAGTCTGTGCTGATTTAAATTGGACATGGACAAATGTTTCCATATTTCTCCTGCTGTTCTTCCCCAGGTGACCTCCAACATAGCTCTGGTGGCCTGAACCTTCCCAAAATGTCCACAATCTATCATGGTCCTTGTGATTATTTTGAGGTACCTGAAGGTGATGCAAGACCATGAAAAAAATCTTGCTACTGAGCCTATTGGTGAACTCCTCGTCTTCCACTAGAGATGGGCACAGGTTAGCACAGATATGGTTAATTTGACACAGAATTTAATGTCTGTATTGGTTTCTTGTTTGATTTACAGGTGGAGACACAGAGTAGGAGGTTTGTTCATGGAAAATTAATTTTGTGTTTCTTGACATGATTGCTGAGTAAGGAGAGGAAATAGATTTCAGTCTTCTATCAGCACTACAGTGTGTTGCGTCATCACACAACAGTCAGAGAAGTAAAACCAACTAAATAAAATGCACCTCTGAGTACAAAACATATTTGTGTGCTTACAGTGTTGTCAATCTCTTATTATGGTAATATAAATGCTAGGTTGAATGACCCAAGGACTTTCTTCCCTTATTTTTGCAAATATTTCCAACCCACTTAGATTTAAAAGGCAAGAATAGTCCTCATGTTTTGTAGCTTAACAGCTAAGCTGGATACCTGTCTTCCTTGAAAAAATATTATATTGAATCTATTGTGCTTGAGTTGAGAAAACAACTGAAAACTTACTCATTTTTATGCTTCTTGAATTGCACTTGCAGATCGTAGTAACCAAGATGTCTTTACGGCTCCCAACTCCTCTCAGCCCTGCAGGATCAGTAAGATGGGTTATGTTTTTTTTGCAAAGAATTAGAAGGAACTGTTTACTAGATATCAGTTCATTAGACTGCAGAGCTTACACAGGTGTCAGAGGGCATTTTGTGGCCTGCAGGCACTTTATTGCTGTTAAAGACAACTGAGGGGGCAGAATGCCACGTAACCTCAGTGACACGCATTTATCACACTGGCTGCTGAGAGACTTCTATTTATAGCATTGTATGTAGATCTCTAGAAGATAACAATCATACAAAAGCATAAGCTCATTTTGGTCTTTTTTTTTTTCCTTTCTTTCAGAGCAAGGCTCTGCTCCAAGGCTGGAAAGTCTCTGACACTCCACAGGAGTGTTGCCATGGAGTTTCATGGGCTTGGGCTCAAGCCATAAATATTTAAGTGGAAATAGTAAAATGAAAAACAAAAGATGGCCAGATGCCCAAATGAAACCTCCTAGAGCCTGCTTGAGCTGGAGATAAGGTTAATGCGACATTCAAGGTAAAGTAAAGACAACATTTTAATTAACACATTTTCATCTCCTATCACAAAGCTGCACTTGCCTTCATAATGGAATCAACCTTTCCTTTAATATTAGCTTTCTCTCAACAAAAGCAGCTTTCAA
>VYZT01050782.1:0-12094 GCA_013400735.1 Pomatostomus ruficeps | reverse complement strand
GTTAGTGATTTACACAAAGTATTCAAGCAACCCAAACAGTCTCGTTAACAAACTTTATCATATCTTTTAGTGCAGTCAATACTCTAATCCTAACTCTAGACATCTTGTGAAGGAATCTTAACTATAAACAGCATGTAAAGGGGACACACGCTACTCTGATCACTTTCTGTTCTCTTATGACCAGTTTAAATGAACAAATATTATATCTAACTTATCACAACACTGTACTACCCAGTATTTAAACTCCAATTAGTTTTGATTGTTCTTTTCCTGTGAAATTATCATAGATTAGAAACATACCATCCCAGTTACAAAGCCAACATTGGCTTTCTGCAATAGTTCTGCAGTTTCCTTCTTCCATGACTGCTCCTGCTAGGACACTTTTTACCACACTATTCCATCTCAGCAAATGCAAAACCCAGAGGGGGATGGACACAAGCCCACGGAAGCCCGTTTCAATGAGTGATTTCGTATCTATTGCTCGTGTGTGTTCATTTGCTTTTTACAAAATAATTTACTTACTACCTCCATTAGCTTTCTCACCCTCATATAACAGGAAGAAACACTGCCCTTCTGTGTGTCTGCAAAAACTCACACACCTCGGGTCAATTGCATGGTGAGGATGCAACTCTTTTACTCCTAAAACTCTTTTTTTATTTTCACAGAGTTCTCCTACAATCTTTGAATGTAAAATGTCTGCAGCTTATAGCTTCTTATCTTACACAGTTGATGCAGATATTTATAGATGATTGGGTTAAATTATGTTAGGAAGGCAGGCAGGTAGCACTGCAGTGTTTGTGAAAGACTGTGTTTGGTAGAAGAAGACATGGGTTGATGGATCTACCACCCTAATATTTGCTGATGGAAAAGATGAGACAAATCCTTTTGCTATCCAATTATTTATCACTTATTATTTTGGCAGAAAATAGAGAAGATATTGAAGAGGGAAAGAGGAGCACAGCCTCATTTGGTCCAGTGGGCAATGGTTTCAACTCACTTACTGCTGTAACAAACAAGCCATCAATAATGCATTTTAACAGGACAGAATTCTGGCTCTGGTAACCGAGAAGCTCCAGTGAAGGCAGTGGCACCACTTCATAATTACATGAAGGGAACTCCAAACATTCTTCTCTCTCTCTAGCTTTTAAATTTGATGTGCATTTCAGAAGCCCTGTTGTCTTTTTCACAGAAATTTTAAACAAAATGTTGGACATGTTATTTGCACAAGTGTCCATAAACAGTACAGAACCACTTGTAGAAGATGATCCTGCCATGTCTGGATGGGTAAAACTAAAATACAAAAGGTTCTCCCATGATGGACCAGGTGTGAGTGCCCAGGCACTGGCACGGGGCTGTAGGGGCAGTGTCTTAGGAGCAGCCAAGGGCTGTCCATGACAAACACAGCCATTTCCAGCAGCTCCAGCAGCCCCATTTTGGTGCATGGCTGAGCCCCACTGCAGGACACGGCTGAGCCCCACAGCCCCGGGCGAGAGATTCAAGGAAAGGCCATCAGGAAGGGTAAAACACTTCGCGGCAGCCAGGACTGAGGGAAACCGGTGAGAATTAGTCCTGCAAGCCCCGAGGGGCGAGTGAGAGGGGAGTTTTTTTATTGTATCATTTACCTCTTTTAGCACCTACTTTAGGAAATAATTCATGCCCCAAAAAACTTTTTTCTTTCCACTGACTGAAGGCAGTCTGGCTTGGATGTAGTTATCGGCAATGCAGGCGTCAATATGTTCTGATGGATCCCTCCCCAGACACAAACAGAACCAAACATGCTTTACTGCAAAATAGCAGCTGAACAGACCCCTTTGAATGATAGTTTTGGACTTAGATGCTCTGTTCCTAAAAATATGATGTTTTTATCCCTTACAGCTTTTCTTGGACCCTTGTCTTTGCTGACCTTGTTGATGAACACTGTGATATATGAATAAAATGGCATCTAAAATATGACTAAAAAGTATACATTTCACATAGAATAATTGTATGCTGTGTTTGCTAGAAATTTTGGAGCAATCTGATGTTTCTTTAGCAACCGTATAGAGGAGTAATTTTTTTTCTAATTTTCCATTCTTATTGTGACTTAAACAATTTTGCTTCATTTGTAGTTCATCCACTGGGGGAATAGACACAAATTTAGAGTGGGAATGCCTGCTTTAAGGTGATGCTGTGTTAGAAGGGAAACCACTATGCTACTTAGTAGTTAAGCATCTGAGCCTGCTTCCACATGAGTTAGACATTTCCAGAGGCCTTGGCAAAGCCCAGCTAAGCACAATGCTTACTCAGTTAATAAAAAGCACTGCACTTTCTCTCCTGACAAATGTGACTCCTGAGTGCTTATTAATACATAGCATTGCAACAGCTTACCTTTTACCTTACTAATGCAAGCCAAAAATTCAGAATATCAATTTATTAAATTTTCTTCATTAAAAACCAACATTCAAAATGAAATAAGTCTCAAGACTCACACTTTTCAAGACAATTGATATATGGGCTTGCCAGACCTATCACTTTAGCACGGAGACCATTTTTGTCCTTTTAATGTCACAAGTATGCGAAACCCACAGCCATAAAATAAAATTCAAATAGGTCTAACAGTCAACTTTGTCTAGCAATTTTTCCCCCATAGAAAAAGTATTCAGTGGCTTGCACAAAAGTTCCACTGAGATCTGAACTGCTGCATATCAACGGGCTGGTGAATTTCAAGGAAACACACAATTCTTTATTTTAATCATATTCTCTTGTGCACTGCCTACCTTTATACACATATTTGATTTGGAAGCACTCATAGTTTTCATACCTTCATTAATCATTTGGAATGAACACTGGGGAGCTTTTGGGAAATTTAGGGGGATGACATCATGATGAGGATTCTGAAAATAATAATTAAAAATGACAGGAGAATACAGCTGGGAAATAAAGTTAAATTGATAACACATTTTATCTGACTAATTACAACTTTTTAACCCACAAATCAATATGAAGTTGTTAAAATACTGTTGTGCAGTTGCTCTTTTATGAGTAGAACTTCAATGCAAAAAAATATAGAAGACACAAATGCAATAGACAAAATATTGGTAAGAAATCAGCTCAAAAACCTTAGTTCAGTGTCTTCCTGCCATGGGTCACCCTGGGGAAACAATTTCTGTCTGGTTAATTTATGAAATGATCCAATGCTCTATGTGCATTTCTTCTGCTGCCCCACAGGAGCAGAAGACACTGCATGCCTTCTGCCCTGTCCTCATCATTAGTTGCACTGAATCTTACAAAGAATTCAGAGGGAATGAGAAAAAAATTATAAAGGAAAATGGAAAAAAGGTTTGCTACTAGAAAGTGTCCTGGACACATACATGCAGTAAGTCACAGGACATTGAACTGGCCTGTAAGCAGTACAGTTGTTTAGTAAAATAAGTAGTTTATGCTCCTCTTACCAGGAATGACTTCATGAGCATTTCTAGAATTCTTAACTGAGCTCAGAAGAGTTGATCCATGCTGCACAGAAATACAGCTGAAAAGTGTCCAAGTTTTTATTACTTTTCCAGAAGAATAATATGTCCTGGTTTTTCCAGCTGCAGATTGGGCAAGTTCCATTTAGTGAATATTTTTAAATCTCCCAAGTATTAACATTAGAAGTAACACGAGATTCATTAGCTGAGCTTAAAGTAGTTTTTGGAGGTGCGCTTGATGGAACGCGAGCTCATCCATGATGCTCAGAGGACACGGCAGATTTCTCTCCATACAAAAGGGCAACTATTCACTAACGTAGACATCAGGAAACCTTGGAGCCAGTTATTGAGATTCAGGACAAACTGTCTGACTGAACACTAAAGTTTCAGCGTTTTGACATTGCTCTCAATTTTCTTGGGTTTTCATCCAGAAAGCAGTGATTTAAAGACTAAAGGCTCTGTTTAGCAAAAATGTTCCACTGCTTTTGCAGTGCTTAAGCCAAGAATGTCATGAAACAGCTTTTTGGCACCCAGACGAGCTATTAAGCAGCAGCTCAGCTGGGACCCCAAACCAGATGCCTCCTGCAGAGAGCACTCAGGAGGTAGACTTTTCATGTTAACAGCTCTCTCCAACCTTGTTCCCTTCCCAGACTTCATTCAGGACTGTGACCCTTCCTTCTGCAAAAGCAGTTCTCAGAAGTCAGTCCTTCCAGAGACAACTGGTCTTCCTCCTGAGCTCCATATTGTCAGCTCTGTGACCATAGTGACTTCCCTTCCTGCTACTGAGATTGCTCATGGCTCTTTACACATATTAGGTAACAGTGCATACTGAAATGAGCATGATTTCTGGATATAAGCTGAGTAGCGGTTAATCAGCAGCTCCTCCAGCATCTTCTGAAAGTTTTCAGTGGGGCCCATTTGGTCTTTTCATCACAAGCCAAATTTTACGTGGTGATGAAGAGAGGAGGCAAATCAAAAAGGTCCTTACGGAAAAAAAGGAAGATAAAAAAATAAAGGCTCACCTTCACAACCATGATTAAATAAAACAAACACTTCTGCCATCTGATTAGAAGTGAAGGAATATTTCCAAAAATATTTTCTGAAAGTCACCTAAATATTTCAGCTGAGGGGGAGTTTGGGGAAAGGGTGTTGTGACAGATAATAAACCTGCCTTTCTTGTGTTTTTGACCTCTTTTCATTTTCTGGAAATATATTGCAGCAGCACTTGCCAGAGTGGTAAGCTGTCAATAAGTATCAGAGCATATTTGCAGAACATCAGATTCAGGACCACAAGCACTCAGATGTGAAACTACTCAGAGCAATCAGGTTTATTCACAAACCAGAAGATTTTAGGTGTTGGCTCAAAGCAACTTCAACGCTGAGTGTTTTGCTGTTTGCCCTACAGATAAAACAATAAGCAGTTTCAGTGTAGTGCATTCAGGATAGGCTGGCAGGAACATTAACATCTTACTGAAAGTGTTTTCTGACTTCAGTTCTCCTTAAGGGACCAGGAGACTCAGAGTGAGACACCAACAACAGTGAGGACCATCTGAATGCTCTCGGTATCAATAAACAATTACACTGATAAAATGTTCTTGTATTTATTAAGTTTCAGCTCAGAAAAGGAATATTTGAGAAAAGTAGTCACAAGCCAAGGGGACAGGTGGCAGGCCTAATCTTTTGTCAAAAGGGCCATATTAGAAGGGGAAGCAATTTAATACTCTGCCAGAGCCAATCAGTATTACTTTCATGGAAGACTGCAAACAGAGGACTCTCAGGCCCTTGCTAATTAATTCACATGGAAATATTGGTAACAGATGCTAAACACATGATTAGTCATGGAATCTTTGGTGTCCACTTTAACATAACTATCACAAAAAAGAAAAGAATTATACCATTAGAAGCAAGAATTGTACAGTTCTGAAATTACTTACAAGTAATGTATTCCAGCACTTGCCATGGTAGTTCTACCCTACAGAAATTAAAGTACTGTGTTCATATTTTGTTCAGCAGTTGTAACTTGTTCCGAGCAGAACAAACAATGTACAAAAATCTCTGCCTTTGGGAAAGCATGGCTTAGCTTCATTTTTTGATGTGAGACACATATCCTTTGCTTCAGTTTTCTGTTGTGAATATCAATAATTAGTTTCTTCCATTTGGAAACATTATGAAACAGATAGAAACATGTGTGAAACACGTATTACTTTCTCAGTAACACTGCCCACCAGCCCGAGCTTCCTGTTCAGTGCTTCCTTCCTTGCTGAGGAGAAAATACACACATGGAACTCCAAAGACTCAAACATTCTAATGTTAAAGTTATGTGCTGTGGCAAGCTAGGCCAGCTCCTAAAAAGCATGCAAAATCAGAGTAAATGGAGCCCAGTCTGGCAGCTGTGAAAACTTTCACTGCTGGTGCAGCCAAAGCAGATGCTTCAGCTCGGGGCAGTGTTCAGCAAAGCAGCCGCTGAATCCTGGGCTGTGTGGAGGGAGGGCTGTCCAGGCTGACACGCGGTGCCAGGGCTGTCCCATCCCCTCTGCTGAGTCAGACGTGCTGTGTTATTTACACAAAGGGACAGAACTGGAAAAGCATGTGCTGATAAACCTGGCATGAGCCCGAAGGAAGGTATTTAAAAGAAACATCATATAAGTAGATCTTAGCTCAAGTAATTCCAACCTTCAAGGGAGCCTATAAACTACATGCTAAACCTCACTCTGAAGGCGAAAGCCACAAAACACACACCACATACCCCAGAGGGATAGGACGAGTTCACAGGTGGCAACAGCATTCAGGGGTTGTCCAGGAGTCCCTCAGCTCCAGCCTGGGCTCAGTGTGCATCTATGAGCTAGGACAACCTAAAGGAAAACCCTGTGGCCATCAGTTGCTCCAGCATCTTGCTGCCGCTCTCTTAACATGGCCCTAACATATAAGTCCAAGTGGGAAAAGCTATGCATGTGTGCTTGGTATTTAGCCAACCCTAATACACCTGACCACACCTTTTATCTTCTTCTCATGTAAAGAATAAAATAAAAATCCAAAAGAAGCAAAACTTTCATGTGTTGAAGAAGTGAAAATGTTTTATAAGACAGTTACTATGTTCCTTATGAGAGAGAGCCTGAACTCTGTGGGTGTTTGGCTGCCAGCTTCAGTGGAGCAGATTTGAACCTGACACATTGCTAACAAAATCTTCCCAAAAGGCTTGAGCAGGATGACTCTCCTGCCTGTAGGACAACCTGGGAGAGCAGGATGACAGTAACCACAGGAGTTAACAGCAGTACAGAGCAGAGACTGCCTGAACAGGAACTGTGAGCACAAGCTTTTTAAGTATGAACTCTGCTAGGTCTTATCTTTATCCAGAAAAAACATAAATACATGCATATTATTAAGGAAATGGCAGGTCTATTTGTGAAAGGTGAAATCACAGGTAGGTTGGCCTAAACTGAGTTTAACTCTCTGAGGAAAAAAAAAAGCATATACTGTCCATGGATAGAATATTTTGTTGATAGTAGACTATACTAGGCTGTGTGGTGTGCTTTGCTTTTTCCACTGCTTTAACTGTGAGTTGTATCATCTATTTCCAGGGGTTTCCTATGCTAGGTTTAAGGGAGTCTAAGAATTGCTGAATAAAGTTGTTTTTTCCTGAGTGAAAAGATGAAATGTTTGAAATGCCTTGCAAGGTTGCCTAATATAGAAAGACATTCCCATTAAAAGATCAAATTCCATTCCACAGAAACTGATTTCCCTACTATAAGAGTAGGAAATAAAAGGTATATAAGATAGATAGTGTGTATAGTGAAGGCTTCTCAGAGGCTGCCAATAAGGCATCGCTTTTACTTGTTAGGATTGTTGTTGCTTTTTATCAGGTAAGACAGAGCAGCACAGAAAAAAATGGTACATATAACGTGAGCATTGTCTTCTCCTGTGATTTTTGCTCTGCTCAGGTATTTCCACTGCTCGGGTTCTCTTACCTTGTCTATCCATATTAGCTCCAGGTATGGGTTAGTATTTTCAAAGTTGTCTAGGAGGAAAGAAATCACAGACCACCTCTGAGAAGGAGAAGAGAATCAATGTCCCTTTTGTGCCTTCTGGAACTGCACTGCCTTTTCCCAGATTATTTCCTAGGATGGCCCATTCTGCACCCTTCCAACATAAACTCTGAGAGCTTTGACCAGGGATGCATCCCTGGATTTTTTGAAAGACTGCAGTCATTCAGAAAATGCATTTTTCCTTTCATACAGAGCTTTTTTAAACAAAATACCAGGTTTTTCTCAGAATGAAGCCAGATTTTTGTGCTTGTTTTTGGCTGCCTACCTATATACACAGTCTGGCTTAGCTTATCCTCAAAACACAGGATTTAACTTGGGGATAGAACATTTGGCAATTACATTTAAGATGTAATGAACAAATCAGTTTGTCATCAGTTTGTAATCGTACAAACATTTGGAGTATTGCAAGACAGCTTGAATAGTGCTGTGCTCTCCAAAGCAAAATGTTAGCATTTGGTTAGTGGCAACAGTGGGTAAAAATGAATTCTTGTTGCTGGAATGTTACAGTTCTGTGAGGTTAACCACACTTTGGCCAGCATCAAGCCAGAAATTAGCCTCTCGGCTGCTAAGACGGCAGCCTAAATGTGCAGATTTGATAGAGAAACCCTCCACGGTTCCAGCTGTTTGAGCCAATTCAGAGACGGGATAAAGGAGTTTAGCGTTAACCTAGATTTGGTTAAACAAGGTCTAAAATTGCCCCCCGCTATGTTATTGATAGAAAAATATGGTACATCTGCTCATTATGATTGTATACCTTAATAAGAACCCCAATTCCGTCAACGAATTCACACAGCTCTGGAGAATGACAGCTGGAGTCGAGTTTGAGTGCAAGTGGTTACCATCAGCTCTGCTCCTCGGGCAGAGCCTGCTGAACCAACGGGAGCTGGGGTTCCTGCATACCTCCCATTATAAGGACCAGTTTTTAAATATTTACAAATTTGTTAAATTTAAATCATTCAGGCAGAACAGCTTATTGTTGCAAAATTTGTTTCCACTTATACAGTTCATTAAAGCAACAGAGATTTGTGCACGAGTGTATATCTAAAAAAATCAGACCCTACTAATGACCCAGGCATGGTAACTAATTTTATGGTGAAGAAACATCTGTATTTTATCTGTTTCCTTTAAACATTTAAAGAATCTACAAGAACTTTCCCCCCCTGTAACCAGTCACTACCAAGCTGTGACAATACAAAAAATCTGCACGTTTGACACAATATTCTTGAAATTCCTTTGAATTTTCAAAGGATGTTTTTGTTCTGATTGCTTCATTTAAAATTTTGTTTTAAAAGGAAAACAGTTCTGCTTTCAGCAAGATGAATCACAATAATAGTTTTGACAGAAATTTCTTTAACTTAAATGAGAAAAATGGCAGTTCATTTGTCACTGGCTTCTCAAAAAAAAAAAGAACATCCTTACAAGTATCTTAATGTTTATCCCAAACAAATTCCCTTTTATCTGTGATTTCTATCAACCTGTTTCAGCTCTGAATTATTTATGGGAACACAGATGTGGGCATCGTCCCATATAAACTTGTACCAAATCAGGAAAAAATACTGAGCCTTTTGATGCAAAAGAGGAATCTGTGATTTGATTTACTAGTTAAAATAAAGCTTAGCAAGTCTTAAAGTGCTAATATGGAGGAAGAGGTTTAAGAAGATTGTCATTTGAACACACTGATGGTTTGGGTTTTTTTATTGCCCTTGTTTTAGCAAAAAAAACATTTGGTAAGACAACAAAAACTCTTTATTTGTGATGAAAACCAGTCAGAATGCATGAGACACTTTAATACATCATTAAGTATGCCCTTTGAATGTAAAACTGCATACTCAAATAGTTAGCTGGGCTTTATAGGAAGGAAGGAAGGAAGGAAGGAAGGAAGGAAGGAAGGAAGGAAGGAAGGAAGGAAGGAAGGAAGGAAGGAAGGAAGGAAGGAAGGAAGGAAGGAAGGAAGGAAGGAAGGAAGGAAGGAAGAAAGAAAGAAAGAAAGAATTAGAGACCTGTACACTGTCTCACAACAATTGCAAGGAAACATCTGCAAATGTCATGTGCATGGAAAATAATTGGAGAAGGGAATTTGTATTTAGCTTTTATACTTAGAAAATTCTACAGTATGCTTTTTTGCGAGGTTTTATGAATTATTTAAGTGGATCACAGAGGTAAAAAATTATATATACACTGAAAGTGTTATTTGAAAAATAAACAGCTAATTGGTAAACAAGACAATTGGGTGTCCAGTGTGTAGCAGTGGTTTGTGAAATCAAAATTGCTTTTGATTTTATGTGAGTCAATGAAATGGAGGAAAATAAGTTACTGATTACAAAGTTCTTCAAAAATTCAGGCAGTTCTTTCCCCAAGCTCATTGGAGCTTTGATTGTGTATCAATGTGCCATGGATATGCAGAAAACAGGCAATATTCCACCTGATCTGTTCAGACAGCTGTATACATAGCAACAAAATAATAACCTCCATGTACAGACACTACCTACTGTCCATAACAGGATGCAAAATAAATTACCCAGAGCACAGAGACCAATTTGAAAATGTGAATCTCTATCAGTATGAAGAAAAGCTTTTATTCAAATACAGTTAACATGAGTATAGGATACACTAACAGACCCTATCTAAAAGACGCCCTTTCTCAATAATTTGGGCTTAATTTCTATGAGCAAGTTTAAAACGTTCCTGTTTTGGTTTCAGCTGGACTGGACCAGATTCCCCTGACAGAGAACCTGCACTAGCAGTTACACTGGTGCAGCCCAGAGTGGGGACACTTCTTCCCTGTGCAAAGGTGCTGCTGGCAGCCAAGGGTGGAACAAGGGTGAGGAAGGAAAGTTTTAAGCCAGAATCGTCACTGAGCATAATCTCTGGTCAGGGAGCATTCTTACACCAGGTCCTAGGTATGAGAGTTTGATATTAAGCAACTAATATCAAACATATGCACATATTTTGAAACAGAATTTTCTCAGTTTAAAACATAAGTTAAAAGAGGTAACTCATGCTTCTTACAACAAACTTGTAACATAAAGCCATCCTCCATTAATCTGTGTTTGATTATAATCACAACTGTGTAAACAGCAATAGACTGCAAAAATCTCAATTAAAAATGTTCACATTCTCATTTTAAAAAGCATCCATTTCTTCCTAGTATGAAACAGAGTCATCCTTCTGCTCATAGTTAGGAATCTACTCTGTGCCTTCCTAGACACTGTGATCATTCGTGCAGCAAACAAATACCCAGCGTGGGAGCACTCTTCCTGCTTTTAACCATGTGTTAGTCAAGCTCTGAGAAAAATGAAGAATTATTATTTCCCCCATGAGGTGCTTATTGTCACAGAATCTGCGTATCTCATGAGCATGATTGAGTCTGTCTTTCAGCATTTATTAACAGAAGGCAAAATGTTGTTTCTGTTTTAAAAATGGAAATAACCAGGAGTGGCTAAGTACCTAAAAGCAGACAACTTGGAACTAACATTTTGGACGACTTAACATTTTACAGCATGCTGTACTTGTGCTTTTTTACAGCACAACTTGTATTGACTCAGCTGCCTTTCTGAGAACTCAGCACTTCTAAAAGTCAGACCTCAGGTATTTTGAACTGGGTGCTCAGATCTGAGGGAAACACAGTCAGTGACCACCTGTGAAAGTGCTGGTGCACAATTTTCCCACCGCTGCCAGCAGCTCACTAGCAAGGCAAGGGACTGAATTCAACTCACCAAAGTGGTAATTTGCTCTTTAAAGAAAAATATTTTCCATCTTCTCCCTAAATAACTGTTATACCTTTGGCTTTATCAAGTTATGGACAGGAGTATTTTGTCATAGATGACTTGCAAACATTGATGGTCACTTTTGCTAACCAGTACAAATTCAGTGTAACTTTTCTGTGTAGTTTCAGATAGACACAAGGAAGGAAGCAAGATGCTGAGAGCTTTTTGCAAGATAGGGGGTGTCCACTTTCTATAGTGCCTGACTTGTTGAGTATGGCCTCAGTTGTGCTGACTGCAACTTTGCAATTTTCCATGAAAATCCCATCCCTGCATTTTACTTGTGCCAAAATTAAAGGAAGACATATGGAAAGTGCAAGACAAAAATTAAGAAGTAGAATTATGCCCTCTGTTACACACCATGATATTTTAATATCACGGGAAGTCAGTCCATGTCAAAATACTATATAAAATTCTGGCATGAAGCCGCAAAGCAGAGATAAAAGACAAATTCTGAAAATAGAGGTGACACAAACAGTATCCTACGGCTAAGCCCAAGGACACTAGACTATAAATTGAAAAACCACATTAGAAATATGTGGTTTTCTTTTGAGAAAAAGAAACAAACACATACGTGCAAACATATTATGAGAGAGTTCTCTGTTTATGTTGTCACTTTCTTCTTTTTGGAAGCTTTTATTTTATTTTATTTTATATTATTTTATTTTATTTTATGGTATTGTATCAATAAAATAGCATTACTTCTATCAGCCTTATCATTCAGCCATCAATTATTACCTCATAAATCACCACACTCATATGGTCATGCAATGCTTTTTAGAATTGCTTTTTATATATTAGAACAATTCCTGTGTATAACCTTGTCTTGGTTTCAAAGACA